>JBBBDQ010000293.1:11897500-11915000 GCA_037127315.1 Ascarosepion bandense | reverse complement strand
ATAAATAAACTGTCACTTCTTATGCGACCATTTTATTTTGCCAGAAGTGGACTGAAGAACGGAACTATTGTTGGCACAAGAAAATTCACAAAATGACTTCAGAATCTGGAAAATTCACAAAATGACTATATTCAGATTCTGAAGTCATTTTGTGAATTTTCCAGGTTCTGAAGTCATTTTGTGAATTTTCCAGATTCTGAAGTCATTTTGTGAATTTTCCAGATTCTGAAGTCATTTTGTGAATTTTTTCCAGATTCTGAAGTCATTTTGTGAATTTTCCAGATTCTGAAGTCATTTTGTGAATTTTCCAGATTCTGAAGTCATTTTGTGAATTTTTTCCAGATTCTGAAGTCATTTTGTGAATTTTCTTGTGCCAACAATAGTTCCGTTCTTCAGTCCACTTCTGGCAAAATAAAATGATCGCATAAGAAGTGACAGTTTATTTATTTATTTACTTTTTGTTTTGTATATTTTTTTCGGGGTGGGAGTAGAGGCAATGAAAGGGAAAAACTGAAACTCTTCCCAAAAATGTTTTTAAAATAAATTATCCTCTTTACAACAAGGAGTGCAGCAAAGCTTATTTGATTTTTTTTAACGACTAGAAGTTCGTTAATTCATAGAATTATTATGATTCAAAATAATTTTTAGATAATGGAATTCTTTTCGTGATTTTTTTTTTTGTGTCCATAATACTTTGGCCGATCATTACTTTGGGCTTCTTCAGGCAAAATTATCTTATGTGATATCTTAACCATTTCAAATCAAGTGTCAATCGCGCTAGATACGTATAGAAAATGCACTTGTCTGTTTTTTTTGTTGTTTTTAGTAAAAAAAAAAAAGAACATCTGATTTTCAAACAACAATAAATCTTTTAAAAACGAAAACATAGGTATGCCGTTTAAATAAATCATTTATATTTACAGACATATATACATGAATTCAAAAGAGTTAAAAAAGTGTAAAGTAAAAATTATTTTTAGTTGAATTAATGTTTTTGGATAAATCTTCCACAGAAAATTTTAAAAAATGGTTTAAAAATTATTTTTAGTTGAATTAATATTTTTGGATAAATCTTCCACAGAAAATTTTAAAAAATGGTTTAAAAAATATTTTTAAGCACTGGTCCACAGTAAACATCTAGGCTCAAAAAAGACTTTTGAGTAGTCGGTCCACAGACATATCTAAAGTTGATAAAAATATTTGATCGTCAGCGAAGATTCACTGAGTCCCTGCTGTTGTTGGAGATGATTCGTTTCACGTCACCGATATACGTCTGTTTCAGTACGCGTTAGAGAGGGGGAATATGTAGTTACCTCTTCTCTTGTGTTTGAACGGCTTGTAGATAGTTCTCTCCTCCTGAAAGTCGAAATCTGTGGAATTTTATGAAAATCTTTTTTTACCGAAAGTAGGCTCAATAAACGTAGAAATTTTGTTTTCTCTGATTGCTCTAATATTTCACAAGGTGATACTAATTTATAACTAATAGACGCTTTAGTATTTAAACGGTGTGGTCTGTGAAACTTTTTTGGAAGTCTGTAAATATTGTCTGTCATTTAGTCATAATATAAAGTTTGGGCGTGTTTTAATGTGATATGTATGTGGGTATGTAATTGTGTTTATGCCCTATATATCGTCATCCTCATAATACCAACTACTTGCTAGCTCATTTTGTCTTTGTAACACGCACCTCATGAGTCATTGTCATTCTAGAAGTAAAGCTCTATTTGGAGTGGCTCTTGTGTCTGGTATTGGGTGGGTTCCGGTCTATTTTAAAAATATAAATAAATAATTGTTTTGTGAGTGGGTTATTGCTGTTGTGGGCAAAAAAGAAATAAAATCGCAAACAATATCTTGGTTTGAATATTTCTTATTCTGCCCTCAATTTTAAGTTTTATTTTATTTCATTCACACACTCCTTGCCTCTCTCCGCACTCGCTGTTACCCTTCCGATATTTGCGAAGCTGTGGTCGGGGGTCGGCTATGTTCTTGACTTACTGAAAAATATAAGATATACATTTAGATTAAAAGGGCGGGGAAAAAGTGATATGTATCTATTTATTTTTATTTTTTTAAATTTAAATTTCTTTTCGTTACATTTTTCCCAGTGTCTGTATTTATTTTATCTTCTTGATTTTATTTATTTATTTATTTATTTTTTTGTTTCTCATTTAATAACAGCAAAAGTAAATGGTAAAATTAATTCTTCTAGTCTCCTGCGTGCCATGTTCGTATCTCTCGGCTTAAAAGCACTGACTTCGAGGTTGTGCAGCTGTTTAACAACATATCGTTTTACGTAAATTTTTCTATTCTTGGACGCTCGCTGCTACAAGACTTCCTCCCATATTTTTGTTTGTTTTAACCAAAAACACAACCACCCACTGGCTGAGCTAGACGCAGTTGTAGCCAAATGACAGACTTTTGATTTATTAAAGCTCACCAACGTATACACGGCTGCATATTTTATTTAGTACATTTAGTTGGGCTGTTTCGAATTATGGGTACTGTAACTTCTTCTATGTGCCCTGTCCCTTCAGGACGTAGGCGATCATGGCTCTCCACGTCTCCCTATCCCTTGTGGCTCTTAGTATGTTTGAGCCTGTTGCTCCTGGCAACCCCCGTTCCGTCATCCACCTGATCAGGCCCTGCAAATATGTTATCCGCTGCCTTCCTCTGTCTCCCCTTCCTTCTATCTGACCAGTCAGTATCAGGTTCTCCAGGCTCTCCTTCCTCATTGCATGTCCCAGGAACTTCAGTTGTCTCTTCCTGATGCTCAGCATCAATTTCCTTTTTGTTGCCATTCTTTCTAACACTTCGTCGTTGCTTGTATGCTCAGTCCACGATATCCGTAGCATCCTTCTGTAGAACCACCTTTCGGCCGCTTCCAGTTATTATTAATGCTATTACTACTGACAATGTTATAGCCACCTTAATTTCTATATCCTGCCTAAAATATATGAGATTGTTAGATACATTCATTTCCCGAAGATTAACAAATAGTTTAAACAGCCGACATATTAAAATTATTTATTTTAACAATATTTTTAATCGATACTCGTATTTGAATAGATACTCTGTTTCAATCAAACTATATTTATTTCTACCGGCCTGATTATTTACGATAAATTTTGTACGAAAATGTGCGTCATTAGGCAGGATTTGAACCTGGGACGCTTATCAACATAGGAGAAGCTACTAATTGATCTGGTACGTCTTAGACCAATCGACTAGGAACGATACCACAGGCTAAACGAAGTCAAATTAAGCCTATATGAATTGAAAATTGTGTCATCTAGGCTTGATTTGACTTCGTTTAGACTGTGTTATATATCCATAAATAACAAACACGTCTGTATATATAAAAATATATCAGTGATATTTTTATTAATGAACGATGAACGATGGACTGTGTAGTCTAGTGAACAGAGAGTTGAGGGAGCGCTCTTCTAAGGGTTGACAGGGTGACGGGGGGGGGGTGTCGTCGTATCTGTTCTCCTCTAGTCTACTCTGGGTCTTGTCTGCCTCTCTGCCCAGACTCGTCTGTCGAGACTGACTGACTGGCTCTGACTCGTCTGTCGAGACTGACTGACCGACTCTGACTCTCCTAGCTTCTTCTTCGACTTCTGGCGAATCCTTGTTTTCGAGGTCTTTTTATATCTTCCAAAACCGGAACTTGTTTCTTCCGGGTTTTGCCTCGATCCGCGACGCCCACGCGATTCTTAGAGTCACCTGTCTGTTTGCCTGCGTAGGCAT
This sequence comes from Ascarosepion bandense, assembly GCA_037127315.1. Taxonomy (NCBI): domain Eukaryota; kingdom Metazoa; phylum Mollusca; class Cephalopoda; order Sepiida; family Sepiidae; genus Ascarosepion; species Ascarosepion bandense. The sequence continues at coordinate 11,911,250 of JBBBDQ010000293.1, read as the reverse complement.
TTCCGCCGCTGTTGGAAAAAGGGTCAATGTGACATCCGCTACTTTTCATCAACCGGGAACACCCACGCTTCATCAGCCTTCTTGGGTGGGGGCAGATTATTATATTACAGACTGTAGCATAATTTGTAGAAGTCTGTTGTTCTGTGAATGATCGTGAAGAATAATCTTTTGTCCCATTTTTTGCTTCTTGTTCAACCAGTGAAACTACCCTTAAGAAATTCGATTTTTTTTTATTTCAGGTTAGACACCCATTTGAGATGGAACACCAAGGAGACAAAAATGTTTTCATTTCTTTGCTTTTAATCAAGATCAAAAACGTGCCAAAGCAGATCATGCAATTGTGCTGTGTACGAAGATGACTTCATTACCGACGGAATGGCACAAAAATGGCTTTCCCGTTTCAAGAAGAAATTCAAACTGACAGACCTTTCGCGTTTTGTCCAACCTGTTCCGTTTAATGAGCACCAATTATATGTTCTGAGTAATGAAGAACCGAGCAAGACCTTTAGGGAATGGGCTCAGAAAATGGCAAGCTCTTGGTTACTGACGCTCAATTTGATAAGGTCCAGAAAAACGACGCACAAGTGCCTCACGCATTGACCGAGAGAAAATAAAACTCCAGCGCCCTTACATTGCCGCCAGTTTACTCGACGAGATCAGGCCACTTGTGAATACAAAGGTTTTAGTTAGTAAGTTCTGACACACGCACCATAACTTATTCTCCCTATTTAATCTTTTCAAACTTCTATCCTTTCTAACAATTTGTGGGATGTTTCATTCAACAAAGATGTGGAGGTTTAAAGGTGGTTTGATTAATTTGTCGGGTCAAAAAAAAAAAACGCTCTATGTAAACATGTTACGGAAATTTATGAAAATGAACGAAACTTGGTTATAAACAAACGACAATTTGAAATGATTTGTTTGAATATTATTTTTTGTCGATACTCGTATTTAAGTAGATATTCTGTTTTTAATTAAACATTATTATATATTTATATCTACTGGCCTGATTATTTACGATAAATTTTTATTACGAAAATGTGTGTCATTTGGCAGGATATATATATATATATATATATATATATATATATATATATATATATATATATAAACTTATTTATGAATGGAACTTTGTGTGTGTGTGTGTGTCTGTGTCTGTGTCTGTGTGTGTCCGTTACATATAGACTCCGAAACGGCTGAACCGATTTTCTTGAAAATTTACACAGTTGTACTATAAGCGTCTGCGAGTGTTCTTAGCTAGGTTTTGTGTCGAGATACTCCCGATAAATATTGAAAATCGATAATCGAAAAAATCAGGTTATATAAGGAGTGGTCCGATTTAAATCAAATTTGATACACTCATAGACAAAGACATAAGAAACAATATTCAGAAGTTTCAAGGTTGCAGTTATTACAATAGTGCAGAAAATCGATAATATATATATATATATAAAAGGCAAAATGTTTCTTTGTGTGTATCTGTTTATCTGACTATATGTCTGTATGTTTTTCAGCCTTTTTATTTTAGTTTTTGCTTCTGGTTTGGCTCTACGTAGGTATAATTGTAGTTCTTAGTGTCGGCCATGATACCATTTACTCAGAGGACTTTTTTAACCTTCAAAATTCAGTTTACGACGAAAAAACTTATTTGATATTGATAACAGGAAAACAAAATTTGACTTACATCCATTCATTTTTCTTTGAGTCTACGGTTTCGCTTTAACTGGAAACAACTATTGCTTTTTAGTCTTTCGTGCCAACGTCCAAAGAGTCTGAGCTTCAGGACCATAGATTAGTTTTAATGCTTTCATTACACCCTAGCAACGCCGGGTTATACTTTTAGTTTATATATATATATATATATATATATATATATGTGTGTGTGTGTGTGTGTGTGTGTGTGTGTGTGTGTGTGTGTGTGTGTGTGTGTGTGTGAATTATAATTAAATACAGACCAAACTTAGAATGAATCCGACCCTATGATAAGATAAAGATAAAGATAAACTAATGAAGGACTTGGAACATATTCTACAAAAATAAGGACAACACACAGAAACTGACATTGCATTTAAATTTCTGAAGATTAAATTTGGATGGAAAACATGGAGATGGAAAGAGTGTTCTACAAGCGAGAAGTGCGAGAAAAGAAACTGTGAGCATAGAACTTGCGGCTATATATAACCAACTCAACGGTAAATTGATGAGATCTCGACGTGAGTCTAAGACTGCGCTTAAATTCGAAATGTCTAAGTGCCACATCAAAAGATCATCCGAACAATTACCATGAAAGTATTTATAGGAAAAATAGAGAAAAGCAAATTTACGCCGTTGTGAAAGTGACTGAAGCCGAGCCACCAGACCAGAACCAGGACCAATAATAATGTTGCTGGTTCTTTTTGGGTTTTTATCAAGGTCATCAAGACAAATAGTAGTGCCAACGGTCATATGTGGCAACAATAATCTAAACATATATATATATATATATATATATATATATATATATATATATATATATATATATGTATATATATATTGTGTATGGGTAGATATTTGAAGGCTATTACAATGTACTAAGTATAATAAAGGAAGGTAAAGAAGGTGTTGGGTATCACCTGTTTATTATTCATTTATATTTCAAAATCAGAATCTCATCTTCAGAATGAAAGGAGGTCCTGGTTTCAATTTGTCCGCTGCTGAATCATGCCTTCAAAGGCACGATCCAGCAGCGGACCTATACACCTTATATACACAATGCTTCAAGCAAATTACAAAACTATCCCATATAAATATATCTTCTTCACTACTCGGCGACATCATTACTGCAAAAAATATAATAATAATAATAATAATAATAAGATTATCGAAAGGCATTCGATAGTGTGCCACATTCCTAGATTTTAAAGACTTTAAATATATACAAGATATCACCCGTCATCATCAATTTCATCAAACAGTGCATGTCTATATGGAAAACAACCCTTTACCTCAATCATATAAATGGAACCTATAAGTCTGATGAAATAAACATCAAAAGAGGTATATTTCAAGGTGATTCTTTGTCTCCATTACTATTCTGCATATCATTAATAGCACTAACCAATCAACTTAATAAGACAGAATGTGGTTATAAAATAGACCAAAAGAAAATAAGCCATCTATTTTACATGGATGGCTTAAAGTTATATGCTAAGAATGATAATGAGCTGGAAGGTCTTCTGCAAACTGTAAAATGCTTCAGCGAAGACATTGGAATGAAATTCAATTTGAATAAATGTGCTAAAGCTACAGTTTTACGTGGATCAATACAAGAAACATCCTCAATTAGCTTAGACCCTGCTGTAACAATAAAAGAATTGAAACCAGAAGAAGCTTATAAATACCTAGGTGTAAATGAGAGTGAAAACATTCACCATAAAAAAATGAAAGAAATAGTGCGTAAAGAGTACCATAGAAGGCTACGAATGATATTAAAAACTGAATTAAATTCTCAGAACAGAGTTATGGCCATTAATAGCCTTTCAATCCCAGTTGTCCAATGTAGCTTCAACATCTTAAACGACATCAGGCGAATGGATTCTAAAACAAGAAAGCTTCTTTCTAAGCATAAGATGCATCATCCAAATTCTGATGCAGACCGTCTATACATACCCCGTAAAGAAGGTGGAAGAGGTCTTATTCAGCTGGAATTGTCATACAAGACAACAACTATTGGCTTACTAACAAACATAGAAACAACAAAGGATTGGATGATGCAATTAGTAAGGCAACATGAAGAAAGAAAGAAAAAATATTCAATAATAAAAGAGGCAGTAAATATAAATAAGATTTACAGTTAGTAGATTCTGTAGAAAAGCAAAATAGATGCCAAGAACCAACTATTGCGGCAAAAAATATGAAAATGAAAGCCAAAGATAAAGCTCTTGAACAGATGAAACAGCGCTGGCAATGGCCAATATCCAGAACGTGCCAATAAATCCAATGTTGACAAAGTTAATACTCATCGATGGTTACGTGCATCTGGATTAAAGTCTGAAACTGAAGGCTTTATTCTTGCAGCACAAGACCAAATTCGTTTCACTAGAAACTTTCAGGCAAATATTATGCATAATAATATGGATCCAAAATGCAGGTTTTCTGATAAACACCAAGAAACAATAGACCACCTAATCTCAGGCTGTTCTGTGCTTGCTCCAAATGAATATAAAAATCGCCACGATAGAGTTGGGCAATATTTACATTGGACAATGTGCAAACATTATGGAAAATCTGTAAACAAACACTGGTATGAACATCACCCAGCACCGGTTACAGAAATAGAAGATGTAACCATTCTATGGGATTACACCATCTACACAGACAGAAAAATTGAAGCAAACAGGCCAGACATTATTGTTAAAAACCAGAAGGAGAAAACTTGTCTATTAATTGATATAGCTTGTCCAGCGGATTGTAACATAGCAATCAAGGAATTTGAAAAACTGTCAAAATATAAAGACCTGGAAATTGAAATAGAAAAAATGTGGAAATTGAAAACAAGAGTTGTGCCAGTGATAGTAGGTGCACTTGGAGTGATAAAAAATGGAACAAATCAACACATTGAAAGAATCCTTGGAAACCCAGCTTAAGAGATATACAAAAGATTGTCTTGTTAAATACAGCCCACACACTAAGGAAAACTTTATCTATGTAATGCTGGGGATGATAGGGAAGATAGAAAAACATGAAATGGAGCCATAACAACACGCCACGACCTGCCTTAGGTCTCCCCGCAGACTTGGTTGGTAGTGAGACCAAAGCAGAAATCGAAATATGATGAAAAATGACATGATAATAATAATAATAATAAACCATTTTTAAAGAGTGAAAACGCAATATGAGCTTTCATAACTGATAGTAAATTTTAATAATTGGTAGTAAAGAGAATGAACAGTACCAACGTTGCCTCGCTATTGTCCCTTTCTCCATGAGCGTGACAGGAGGAATATATATATATATATATATATATATACAAATAAATACAAACCAGTCTTTATTATAATAGAGTGGATTCTGACGCCATCATCAGAAGTGAAAGAAAATAAAACTCTACATGTTCCATCTTTTATATATATATATATATATATATATATATATATATATATATATATATTTATTTATTTTTTTCTTCCCTATATACATTTTCTAACTTTTTTTCCCCTTAATTTTTCTCTACACTTTCTCTTCTTTCTGTATCTTCCCTTTCTTTATTTCTGTTCATTTTCTTTATTGAAATACAATTTTTTATTTCTTTTTTTAATGTTGAAAGATTTGAGCCCAGGCAGCGTGTTACCGATGTCAATATCTGTTTGCAGTTCACTTCCAATCAAAATTTAAAATTTCTCTATCTTAGCCGTTTTCATTGGCTGTCTTCTCCCTCTATTTTCTCACTTATTTTCCTCTTCACTTTCTGTTTCATCTGTGTCTTTCCCTTTGCTCTTTCTTTTCCTTTTTCTGATTTCTCATCTTATTTTCTAATCATTTCTTCCCTCTTTCTTTCCCACCTTTTTTAATATCTTTTTACCTCAAACAAAAAAATGAAATTTACAAAAATTAATGGGAGTGTCGTTTTAAAATTTTTTTCAATAAAACATTATAAACTATCACATCACGTAGTTTTGTAGTTGTTTATAGTTAGTATATGGTCTAAAGTAATAATTAATATATATATATATATATATATATATATATATATATATATATATATATTACTAATTAATTATTATTATTTAATATTTCATACTAATTTAATAAAAGTTTGATGCCATTATTATTATTATTATTATTATTATTATTATTATTATTAATTTTTTTATTAATATTTTTTCATCATCAAAATTATTATTATTATACTACTATCATTGAAAGATTAATACTAAAACTATTATCATGAAATCGGAATGGTTATATTTATCAGACGAAATTATTAATTTTGCCGTCGGAATTAACATAAATAATCGAACAATTCAGTTTATCTAGTTAAAATACTGTCCCTAAATTTACTACCCTGCATTTGGAAATGTTCCGTCCAGGAAAAATTCAATGAGAGCTGTTAATATTGGCTCGGCTTCTTCTTCCACCACTTATAACCGTAAACCTCACAGTGTAACTCTTACTTCCTTGTTTAACAATAAAATGTTTTCCTTCTTCCCCTTCCCCCACTGATCCTTACGTCCGTATAAATTAGCTCTATTCATTTTTGTAAATAATACGGTCGGAAGAACTGAATATTTATATTATCACGAAATAAATTATTACCGATGGATTTGTAAAGAATGTCCTATTTATTTTCGTTATAATAATCTCTTATTTTCTAACACAGACTTCTTACTGGTTTAACATTACCCGTGGAATCCCTACCAATTATCAAGGACATTATGCACACACACACACACACACACACACACACACACACACACATATATATATATATATATATATGTTGACTAGATGTTAGAATATAAATTAAATGGATTCAATTTAAGTTTTAATCTTAATTTTACCCTAACTTTAACCTTAAAAAGTATTTTAACCCCCCTTCCTTCCTATCCCAAGCTCCTTTAATTGCATATCTTTAGAAAATATGGATTCTTTTACTAAACCCCTTTTTCCTTGGTTAACACATGTATATATATATATATATATATACTTTTTTCTCTAATATTTTTCTGTAATAATTTTTAAACTAATAACTCCCAGTAATTGGCATTTAGCTCGCTTCTACCTAAAAGGTTTAATCAAATAAACTTAAATAAAAAATTTTAAAATCTTATATTGAAACCCATTCCATCTCGCTTAAATACACCTCTTCAAACAGCCCAAAATCTTAACTTTAAAAAGTAATTTAACTCATTTAGTTGTCAATCTTTATAAAATATGAACTCCTATTCCTCCCCTTCCTAAATATACCATTTCAACACCCTGTAACCCCGCGACTACCAGATCTGTCCTTTTCCACTTTGTGACCGTTGTTAACCTAAAACCCCTTTACACTCTAACCCAGGGCCTTCGCCATTTTGAAAAACAATGTCGCTGACGTGATGTAGAGTCTCTATTAGAGATCCTATGTCGAAATGTACATCCGACATCTTTGAATTTTGAAAATTTTCTCTAATTTGTATTGGCTCTGTATTCTTAATACATTGAGCTCTCTGCCTGCATCACATTTTAATGTTAAAATTTTTTAATATTGATTAGGTTCAGGTTCTTGGAATTTATCTTCCTACTCTTCCACTTCGGATTAAAGAAAAACAACAACAACAAAAAAAATATATATATATATACACTGCCAGCCATAATTATTAGGCCACCCTGTTTTTTTTAAATTATGTATTTCAAACTATTTTTTAGTATTTATTGCCAAGTGGAGAATTCTAAATAAAAATAGACTGGCCCTTTGGACGAATAGCAGCCAGAAAACATTTGCTTCGGCTAGCCAATAAGTAAAAGAGACTAGCATGGGGAAGAGAGCACAAAAACTGGACACCAGAACAGTCGTCAAAAGTGTTTCGGGACTGATGAATCTAAGTTCAAACTGTTTGGAAGCAAAAGGAGTGTACATGCGGAGAAGGGTTAGGGAGCAAGTGGAAGATGAGTGTGTACTGTCATAGATGAAACATCGTGGTGGATCCTGCATGATTTGGGCCACGAGTTCAGGTGACTTGGTTGAAGTAAAGGGGACTATGAAGAATATACAGCACCATTCAATCTTACAGAGACATGCAATTTCATCCGGATTGCATATTGTGGGTCAAAATTTCATCCTCCGGCTGGATAACGACTCAAAACATACTTCTAAATTGTGCCAAAATTATTTAAACTTAAAAGAAACTGCTGGAGTGTTAAAAGTTGTGTTGGCCACCTCCGTCACCAGACCTCTCACCAATTGAACTTGCATGGCATGAGTTGGACTGGAGAAGTAAGAAGAAACAGCCTAGTAATGTTCGGGATTTCGTAAGGTGTCTAAAGGATACCTGGAGTGACTTGTCGGAGGATTATTTAAAAAAAAAAACATGTGGAAAGAAAGCCCACAGTGTATGGCGCCGTTGTGAAGGCAAAATGAGGTTATTTTGATAAAACTACAATATAGATAATTATTAAATATTTTTAAATTCATTTAATGCAATGGTATTGTGCAGTATTAACAAAAACATTCTATTTTCTTTTACGATTATTGACTTGGCAATAAATACTAAAAACTGTATGAAATGAATAATGTTTTAAAACACTGGGGTAACCTAATAATTATGGCCGGTTTTGTATATATATATATATATATATATATATATATATATATATATATATACATGGTTAAATAAAATAAAGACAAGAGGAAAACTGTATCTTAAATCGCCTACGCGTTTCGTCCGTGATGGACTTTTTCAAGGCAGAAAAACGAAATGAGCTTTATTCTAAATTACGTCTCTATAAACAAAATTAGTGTTGGTAACCACAAATACGCTCTCAAATCATTTCAAAAAATTTATATATATATAAGAATAAAAAAAAATTAGGTGGTGCGTTTTATTTTCTGATGGATTTTATCATGGTAAATATAAGGAATTTATTTTGCAAGAAGTATTTATGAACATAATTTTACCATTCAAGCAAGTCCCAATAATGCCTTTAGACGAAATCTTTTTTTCACCATAGACTCTGGATATTATAATATCGACTCAGTTTCATATCTAAACGCAAACAAATCGCTTTCTAAAATAATGGATTTTTTATTTATTACTCCGACTGATTTTATGACTTTAAACATTATTTTTTATCGAATACTCATATCTGGAAATAGTATAATTAACTGTTTGTCTGAATATTTATTTGGAGTAGATAGTTCTTACTATCGCCCGGTCTCACACTCCACCCCCTTCTTTTGAATGAGTTTAGAGGTGATCGACTTGTTTCTTGTTTAGGAAGGGGTTCCCGGTTCACCCCCTTCTCTGGTCTTAGTGTTAGTTCAGCTGGAAGCTCTTTGCAGTTACGGAGTATGGTGGCAACGTCTTTACATTCTGAGGGTACCGGGTTGGCAGTTTCCTGGTTGCTACTTCCGACTGGTAATTAGGAGCCCGAACTCTTGCGTAGCGTCTTGAGAGGCTGCTCTGATCAACAGTTGAATAATACCGCGGTTCTTGTAGTGCCATATTGCGCATGGACGGGCGTCCCTGCATGAACGTCGGTGGGCAACCCCGAGGCCACAATATGTTGTAGGCCGCGCCAGTCTCCATTTCTTCACAAGTTGCAAACGATTGACCGACTGATTCTATTCTAAGACCTCTCCTTAAGTGAATCACTATGGAAAAAAGCAAACATTACAGCAAAACTAAACCAGCTCATTTGAAAACGCTCAAACCTGTCTGCGTCTCTTTTACTAACATACGCGGCATCCGCACCAACTTCCTCAGCGTAGATTCATTCCTCCATAATAACTCACCTGATATATTAGCCCTATGTGAAACTAATCTTAACCCTTCTATCCCCTCATCTGAGTTCTACGTTGCTGGCTACCTTCCCCTCTTCAGGAAGGACTCCAATGTTCATATGCATGGGATTGGTGTCTATGTCAGCGAACACCTTCCCTTAGCTAGGGTGTCATCTTTTGAATCCCCAGATCATTCTTTCATGCATTTCCGCCTCTCACTTCTCAGCTCGATTAGTTATTTCTTCTTTCTCTACCGCTCTCCTTCCTCCCCTGACTGTTCGTTACTTGACATCATTTCTGACAATATCGACAAAGCCATTTCTTCCCATCCCTCTGCCCATGTATTCGTGTTTGGTGACTTTAACGCCCACCACACCAAGTGGCTGAAGAACGCTGTCACCGACCCTGTTGGTGTTCACACCATGAACTTTTCAATCACCCAATCCCTTACGCAAGTAGTGGACTTCCCCACGCGTTTCTCCAACAACCCTAACGGAAGGGACTCACTTCTAGACCTCTGCTTCACTTCCATCCCAGACTCTTGCACTACCAGACAACTCTGCCCACTCGGAAACTCTAACCACACTGTAGTGTCCGTCAATAATTCACTCCACTCCCGCCCGACCCATGATACCCAGACAAGTAGAATTTCCTACTGCTATCAAAGAGCAGACTGGGATTCGTTCCGAGACTTCCTCTGTGACATCCCTTGGAACAACGTTTTTATTCTTTCCATCGAAGAATGTGCATCCGAGGTCTCCTCCTGGGTTAAGGCTGGCATCGATGCCTTCATCCTTGCTAGGAAATTCCAGCTTAAATCTCATTCGTCTCCATGGTTCTCACCCGCTTGCTCGGCTGCCATTGCCCACCGGAATCATTTCTTCCGACTCTATCGTAACAGGCGCCTTTTCACTTCAGCTCGTAATAAGTGTAAAAGGATACTTAACGAAGCCAAGATGTTGTTTGCTGCCAGAATAAAGCAACGCATAGCATGCTCTAAATTTGGCGCCAAAGACTACTGGCGACTCTGTAAAAGAGTACTTAAGAAGAGCAAGTCCACAATACCCCCGCTAATCAACAAATTTGAGGTACTCACCTCCCCAGCAGATAAGGCTGAATGCTTTGCCCGCAGATTCTCGAACAATTCAAGTCTGGACTCATCTGGAGTTTTTACACCCGACTTCTCACCTAGAACCGAGGCACAACTGAATGATGCCCACATTACACTTTCGCTTGTCTCTAAGATAATCTTAAAACTTGACCCTCACAAAGCGAGCGGTGGTGACGGAATCCTAACCATAGTCTTAAAGAAATGTGCACCCGAACTCTCCTCTGTCCTTTCTAAGCTCTACAATCTCTGCCTATCTGCTTCCTGCTTTCCTGCTTGTTGGAAATCTTCCTCTGTAGTTCCTATATTTAAAAAAACTGAAGAACCCTCTGACCCTGCAAATGACCGCCCTATCAGCCTTCTTCCGATCTTTGGCAGTGTTCGAAGCCATTATCAACGCCGAGGTGGTTCAGCATCTCACAGCACACAGGCTCCTCTCGGACAAGCAATATGGTTTCCGCTTCACCAGGTCTACTTCTGATATGCTAACGACCATCACCGAGTACATATACCAGGCACTCGACAGGAATGGCGAAGCCCGAACCGTTGCATTGGATATATCTATGTAAACTACGGAGCTATGGTATAACTGGACATTTGTTTCAACTAATGCAGTCATTCCTCTCTAACCGCACAATGAAGGTGGTATTAAACGGACATGCCTCCCAGAACTACCATACAAACGCAGGTGTCCCCCAAGGCTCCATCTTAGGTCCTACACTCTTCCTGATATACATTAATGATCTCCCTGATTCCATAAGAGCCCAAGTAGGTTTGTACGCCGATGACACCACAGTTTACTCTCGCCTCCTACAAAAATCTGGTGTAGGCGTCAAAGCTAACCTCACAGCCGAGATTGAAAAAACCTCCAATCCATATTGGACTGGGGTAAGAAATGGCTAGTAAATTTTAATGCTTCAAAAACGAAGCTACTCTCAATTAACCATCATCGACAATCTCACCTACCTCCCATTAGCATGGACCAGGCTTGCCTCCCAAAGAGTAAAACACTACGCCTCCTTGGTCTCACACTTTCAGCGGACCGCAAATGGAATGACTATATCGAATCCATTGGTAAATCCGCTGCTATGAAAGTCGGTTCTCTGTGTAGGGCCTGGAAGTGCACATTTATAAATCTACCATCCGCCCGTGCATTGAATACTGCTGTCATATCTGGTCGGGTGCCCCTGTTATTCTCCTCGGGCTTCTCGATAAGGTTCAGGGGAGGGTCTGTAATGTGATAGATACCGGCTTGGCAGACCGCCTGCAGTCTCTCTCCCACCGGCGCGACGTGCCTTCCCTGTCTCTCTTCTATAAATACTTTCACGGCTTCTGCTCCGATGAACTTAGATTACTGATGCCCCCTAAATACGAATTTGCACGAGATACTAGATTAGCAACTAGATCTCACTCTTTTACAGTGAAACCGATAAAATGCAACCGCAACTTCTACTCCAACAGTTTCTTTCCTCGCACTTCCCGACTGTGGAATTCCCTTCCACACGATTGCTTCCCCGACGGCTACAATCTCCAGGAGTTTAAATGTAGGGTCAATAGACACCTCCTAACACACTAACCTGCTCCCATTCTAGCAAACACTCTTCCCATCTGCCCAACCCTCATCCTCGGTATCCTTACTCATCTGTCACCTTCCTCCTGACATTCCCTATGTCTATTCACTCCTTCTCTTTACCTTCCCCTATGTAGCCCCATGCGCAATAGTGGCAGTGGAATGCCTTGCTTGGGGTGAGATGATTAAAAAAAAAAAACAAATATTCGAGTTATCTTACAAAAGGGAAATATGCGCACTCCGGCAGTTTTCGAACCTGCGTTTCCCCTGGGCAGAGGGCGTCCTTAGATCCGACGGGCTCTAACCGACTCAATCACGAATAGCATGTTTGACGATCAAGCAAGAATGAATGCATGTTGCTTGACTGACAAAAGTCCTTCGTGGCTGAGATGATTAAAAAAGATATATTAAAGAGAGATTTATGAAAGAGAGAAACTGATAGTTTGAAATTCTTACAAAAATGTTGTAACTACAGTCTCTCATTCATGCGCATATGTAGCCACAATAACGTCCACAAACTCAGTTCGATGAAGCCCTAACTGATGAAATCTTCTTTCAAGTCGTAATAGATCTTTTTTGTGGGATTACATATATCATGTGCGTTGTGGTGCATTGGATATCGACTCGGAACGAGAAATCAGGGAGCCGAGTTCGAATTCCAGATGAATCCATTGCATTCACTTACGCGCAAATACCCCTGGGAAAGGTATTAATCCGTCTCTTCCTTTCAGTCATGGGTTAAATAACAGGAGAGAATGGGTTCTATAGCCTTGGTCGGCAACCAGTTTACCGCAGAAAGCAATGGCAACCTACTGCGGGATAATTTTCTGCCCAGTCAGTCATGTTTCTTTTGAGACATGATCGCCCAAGCGTGTATCACGTATGGCACTTGACTGACTGACTGAGATATATCATTTTTGTCCACTTGACTGACGCCAATTCGGTCGGGTTTTGAGCCTGGGTTAGGGAGCAATCGGAGTCTAACCGTACTGATGAGCTGTGATACAGCGAAACAGATCTGTCTGTAGATGACAATATATATATATACTCTGACAGTTACGCATCGTTCATTCAGCAATGAATTAGAACACTCTCAGCGTGTATATTAATGATAATATACACGCTAAAAAGTCTGCCTTCTTCTACCGAGCGCCTATAGCTCAGATGTAGAATCGCCGACTGACGCCAATTCGGTCGGGTTTCAATCTTGGGTAAAAAGCAATCGGCTGTCTAACCGTACTGATGAGCTGTGATACAGCGAAACAGATCTGTCTGCTGATATATATATATTAATAAATATAGACATCATCCTATGTCTCCGGCCCGATTAGAAGTTTCATGCCTTATGCAATCATCATGTGCATGTTTCAAACTGACAGTTTAATAGATTTGAATTTAAGTTCACTCGATATTCATGCGAATTAAATTTTATAAAGTTAATTTAATGCTTTTTAATAACAAGTTTGAAAATGTAAATATTCTTCGGTTACATGCGGATAAAAATTAAAAATTAAAAATTAAAAAATTAAAAATTAAAAAATTAAAAATTAAAAAATAAAAATAAAAATTAATAAAATATAGGGAGAAGAACTCAATGGGGCGTAAATAGAGA
>JBBBDQ010000293.1:11797500-11892500 GCA_037127315.1 Ascarosepion bandense | reverse complement strand
CCGCTGTAGGTTGCCATTACTTTCTGCAGTACACTGGTTGACAACCAAGGCTATAGAAACCAATATGTCCTACTATTTACCTTATAGCTAGGGTATACCAAGGGTATTTGTGAGTAAGAGAATGCAACGAATTCAACTGGAATTCGAACTCAGCTCTCCGATTTCTCGTTCCGAGACGATGTTCACTGCACCACAATGCACACCCCAAAAAGTACCTAACTGTAATATCAATCCTGTATGGCAGTAAATGCTGACAACCTCGTCAAAGATGAAGAAATACGAGGCAGCAGAAATGGTGTTCTACAGAAGGATACTGAGGATGCCATGAGCAGAATATTTGAGCAACGACGAAGTTTTAGAGAATAAACAAAAAGTACATCTATGCGTGAGGTCAGAAAAGGATAGCTGAAATTTTCAGGGCATATAAGGAAGAAAGAGGGGTTGGAAAATATGATACTCAGAGGACACATTCATGGTGGAACAAGGTTTAAGAGAAATAAGAATAAGGCAACATTTTTAAGAGCTACAAATGCATGAATATTAGCAACTGATTCGATATAATCTTTCTACGTCATGTCAGTGCTAAACGTTAACCCGAGAACGCGCAACGAGTCACTCTTCTGAAGGTTAACATAAGAGATGCTGATAGAAGGCTGAAAGGTCTCTCCTTAGGCGATCAACAAAGCGCAGTTTCGGTTTTAACTCCCAAGTCTACTTTTCACGTTATGCATCCCAAGAATTAAAACTCTCGCTTTCTGATTTTCATCACAGTTTCTGTAAATCTTACTCGTTGCTTACGTTCCGTTTACGTTATTCTCACTACCCTTCGGTAGAGCAACAATTATTGCCTCAAATATCTTCTTCATCTGTCCAGTTTTTACTGCCATATAGGAGTATTGATATTACAAAGCAGTTCAGCATTCTTTTGTTTCTAACGTAATTTTGTTGATTCATATTTTGTTTAGCTTTTGAAAGACATCGTTATCTATTCCAGTGTGCTGTCGAATTTTTGTTAATTTTTTCCCATGTCAGTCAGTTAAGTGCCATAGGTAAAATATGCTTGGGCGATCATGGCTCGAAAGAGACATGACTGACTGGGCAGAAGATTATCCCGCCATTGCTTTCTGTGGTATATTAGTTGCCAGCCAAGGTTATAGAACCCAATCTGTCCTGTTATTTAACCCATAACCAAAGGGAAGAGACGGAATAATACCTTTTCCAAGGGTATTTGCAAGTAAGTGAATACAGTGAATTCAACTGGAATTTGAACTCTGCTCCCAGATTTCTCGTTCCGAGCCGACATCCACTGCACCACAACCTCTTTTCAAGATGTGGGCACTCCACAACGTTTTACATTTTGTAGCTCTTAGCGATGGTTTTCATTTTGCTATTACTCAGTGGATACCTGCTCGGAAGGAGAAATCAGGGAGCCGATTTCGAATTCCAGTTGAATGTCTTTCATTCACTTACGCGCCAATGTCCTTTCAAAAGGTATTAAAAGGTATTAATCCGTTTCTTCCTTCCAGTTATGGATTAAATAACAGGACAGATTCGGTTCTATAGCCTTGACTGGCAACCAGTCTACCACAGAAAGTAATTGTAACCTACTGCGATAATCTTCAAATGGTAATCTTCTACCCTTTCGAGACATGATCGACCAAGCATGTATCACGTATGGCACTTAACTGACTGAATACTAAGTGGCCCGCTATGTTTCCCATTTTTACCGTGCGTATTCATATTTTCCCTTCCCGGTTGACACTCCAACCACGTCTATCGCCCGGTTGACACTCCAACCACGTCTATCGCCCGGTTGACACTCCACCCACGTCTATCGCCCGGTTGACACTCCACCCACGTCTATTGAACAGGTTAAGAGGCTCATCCCTTGTTCCCTGTTTAGGATGTGGTTTCCGGCTTTCTCTTTTCCAATCTTTTTACTATTACGTAGCCCACTGCACATCAGTGGCGTTACCGCCTTGCTCGGGGTGATATGATTTTAAAAAAATGTCCTGTCTGTGTTAAATTTTCTAAGCCTTCTTTCCTCATTATCTGCTGCAGAAACGTAGACGACCTTAGCCTTCCACATCTTCCTATCCCTAGTAGCTCTTAAAAAGCTTTCTACTGTTATCCCTCCCAAACCCCGCTCTGCCATTTATTTCCTCAAGCCCATCAATTATGCTACCCGTTGCATTCCCCTGTCCCTCTTTTCCTCTATTCGCCCTGTGGGTATCAGATTCTTCAAACGGTCCTTCCTCATTACATGTCCCAAAAACTTTAGCTGTCTTTTCCTGATGTTAACTATTAGTTTCCGTTTCGTTTCCATTCTCTCCAAAACCTCGTCGTTGCTCACATGCTCGATCTATGGTATCCTCAGAATCCTTCTGTAGAACCACATTTAGTTGCTTAAAGTTTCTTCTTTATCTTTAAGTAGATTTTCCAGTATTCACTGCCATATTGAAAAAAAAAAAAGAAGAAAACATTACATAACAATCCCATACCCTTCTTTGCTTCCAACAAAAATTTCCTATCACGCAATATTCTACTCAGCTTCTGAAATGCATCCTTGGCCATGCCAATTCGCCTTCGGATCACAGTGTCGCAGCTTCTGTCCCCTATTAGAACACTTCCCAGGTATTTAAGTTTCTGTGCTTAGGGCTTCGCAATTCGCTGCCACATTTTCCGGCCTATTTAAACTTCCCGGATATTTAAACTTTCAGAGATGTTTGATTTCGGAATTTTTCACACAGGAAAAAAAAAGATCTTTACGATTAGCAATCTTTTCACTTGATGAAATTTCGTATAATGTAAGCGTATTTACACTTCGTTGCCTTTGTCTTTTACAAAGTTAAACTCAGTAAAATATATAGGTTCGTATGTAAGAGTAACGAATAAGCAAAAAACACTTCAATCTCGCAACCTGTTAAGTTCTTAAGTTACGTGAATAAAAGAAATTCTACTCCTTCAAAGGAAACGAATCCATTTGTAAAGTGATCATTACAAGAAACGATACAAAAAATGTACTCACTGGCGTATTGATATTTACTGAGTTTAACGGAATAGAATCCAAGGTTAAATGGCGGCAAGAAAATGGGAAAGGAAATTTAATTTTCAAATGAAATTAAATTTTAGCTAATTTTAACATTTTGGGGAATATTTTCTGTTAAGCCACCCCGAGAAATTAAGAATTTTAAATCAAAATTACTTTTTTGAAAAAAATGTTTAGCACTCTTTTTGAAATGATAAATTTTAAATCAAAATTTATTCAGATTGTCTCGCAAATTTCAGAATAAAAAAAACGTAGTTATTCATATTTCATAAGTGTGTATTATATTCGATGTCCTTACAAGGACTTTTATTAAAAAAAAAAAAGATGAAAAACTCTTTTAGGCCTGTTTATCGGCGTGAGCACAAACATAAACCCCACACTAAAAAATATTGCACCGATTCGCTTACATTTGGGGTGATCGCAAAGATCAATCCAATCAAAGTATAATAGAAGAGCCTCGTTCTAATTTGATGTAAATTTTAGTAAATATAAATTCTTTTTATTTTGGAGGTGAATAAATATTCTGGAATAAAATAACATAAAAGATCCTTTTGTTTGTTTTCAGGTTTTAAGTATGCGTTGTATCGTCGAGGTAAATGAGAGACAGAGAAGAATGAGTGCTTAATATATTTACCCAGCATAGTATTCGGTATTAATAGATATATACAAAAATACTGAAAAATAAGTTACAAACAATTAACTTACGAGCAAGAGAGAATAGCCCACAAACTTTAATTTACTTAACGCAGCTTATTAAAAACGACCCTTTAAATATATACTCGTAGACTTTTTCAGGCTATGAGCTAGTCCATCGGTTAGAGTGCTGAAGGGGTGCTAGCTTCTTTACAACAGTATGCGAACATGATGAGACAAAGTGAAAAAAATATCGTTTCGCCCAAAGAATGTCTGATCTCTTTGGCTTACTCATATTACAATGAAATAAATGCAAAACTGTATTATGACGTAATTGCCTCGAGATCACTGAGCGTAAGTTGTGACAGAAAATCAAAGTATTTTAGATACCTTCAATGTACCGACGAAAAAGTGTATCTCTCCGCCTGTTTCTTTGTTTTCTCTATATCAGAGACGATAGGTGCTGATGGATTTTAAATCAGTCCGCCGAAATTAGAAAGTGTTTTTCTCATTAAACACAGGTTGCGATGGATGAATTTTCGTCTAAATAACGCAAAAATGAATGAAAACTGACATCTCATTTAAACTGATACAATTACCAAAATTTCATTAAAATATTTTGAAGCACTAAAGGGTAAATTGGTTGAATAAACTCACCATTGGCTTCATCCAGGGACTCCAGAGGTCTTCGAAATATTCTGTAGTTCTTCTGGACAGTCTCCTTATTTAATTTTGTGAATACTCCCATAATCCTTGCCTTCTGTTCATCGTCGGTGTTGCAATAGTTTCCCACGCATAATAGTACAGGAAGTTGCAGTACACACACACACACACACATATATATATTTATATCTCTGTGTGTGTGTGTGTAATGTAAAGAATTTTGTCGCTTAAATGACCAAGTTCATATCTCTTCGAAGTTTCGTGAGGATAGCGTTATGATGTTGCTCGTCAGGACAAGGTCTTCGATCAGCAGATCGGTGTCCTCACGAATTTTATTAACGCTCTATCTCTACCACAATATAGAGCACTTTTTACAATAAAATCATGCTTACCAAAATGTCTTTTTTCAATAGTAAATCTATTGAAAAATATACAACAATATTGCCGCAATATTATCACAACGTAGCAACTTTTATATATATATATATATACATATATATATAGTAGCTACTTTTTTATCAAATTTATTGAGTAGCTACTTTTTTATCAAATTCTACAATTTCTCCACAGTGTGTGAGAGCGTAAATAGTATATATATATATATATATATATATATATATATATATATATATATATATATATATATATATATATATATATATATATATAGAGCGTAAATAGTATATATATATATATATATATATACTATTTACGCTCTCACACACTGTAGAGAAATTGTAGAATTTGAAAAAAAAGTAGCTACTCAAGCATCTACGCATCGTTCATTCAGTAATGAATTTGAACACTCTCAGCTACTAGCGTATGTTACATTATACAAAACGCTAAAAGTCCGCCTTCTTCTATAGGTCAGTGGTAGAATTGATTGATGTCAATTTCGTGGGTTTTAATCCTGGCTAGAAGCAATAGGATGTCTAACCGTACTGATGAGCTGTGATACAGCGAAACAGATCTGTCTGCTGATGACTATATATATATATATAGGTGGGGTGTTGAAATTATTGAAGACCATCTTTACTTAATTATTCATATAGAAATTCGATTATAAGTGAATTGTAGAACTCATTTAAATGTTTCTTGAAACATGTAAATATATGCCAAATATACTAACAAAAAAATTTAAAACCTTAGTGTTTTCACGTGACAATTCCTGCCATAGTTTCGTTTTGTTTTTTATTTATGAAATATATTCAGTATATCTTTCCTAAATTCGATAATATTTTATTGATTTTGGAGTTATTACTTTCGTACATAAAGCTCTTAATATTTTCATCGTTTTCAGTTTATATGACATCATATTTTTGCACTATTTGTAAGGAATTGTGATTTCTTATTGTCTTTTTTTGCATTGGTTGGTAATATGCACTGAACTGAGCCATTATCAGATAAATGATAAGTTAATCGATGCGATAATGCAGTAGTTACTTAACTAATGCATATATTGTTAGAATGAATATTAAGACGGCATTCTTCAAGTGAACAAAACAATTTCAGAGACAATATTGGTTTGTTGATGTTTATTTGAATTTTGTTAGTAATTATATTGAACGTTGTTAGATTTTTAATGGGTTTTGTCGTTAGATGACTTTTAGAAAATCATTGCAACCCAAACAAGGCAATAAAGTCTCTAAGACTTAACTCAGAATGAAAGAAAATTATAAAAAAAAAAAGAGCAAAGGTATTAGAAAACCAAGTGTCAAGGAGACGGGAAATGAAAATAACCGTTAACTTTCAACTTTTGAATTACGTAGGTGGCCGGAAAGAAAAAATCCATCAGACAGTTTCAAAAAGAAATACAAGAAAAGAAACCGTCAGCATAGAACTTGCGTTTATACTTCGCAAATCGGAACCTAACGGCAAACCAGCCTTGGCATGTGAAAAGATCATAACGGTATCCTCACGAAACCTCAATATCGGCATAGAATACTCCGATACCGATCGCTCTACTATAGATAAATGACAGTAAAATCACTGAAAAAACAAGCTTTGTACAAAATATTATCACAATTAGACAATATATATATAAAGGAAAACTCAACATTTCAATTGATTATAACTTATAACTCATTTTTATATGCTTAATTAGCTGATTTCATCAGACCTTACAATATTCCTTCCATTTGGTACAAAATATTTTGCCGGAATAAGCATTTTCTTTAACTGAAGAGAAAGATAAAAATAAAAAAAATAAAAAAAAATAAAAAATAAAAATAGGAAGCCGGAAAAAAGAAAGAGGAAAAGAGAGTCGGGACTAAGGCATTGGCGTCAGATCTGTCTGAGATTGGCCAGGCCGTCGGGAAGGTGTTAATCGTGCCGAGGAATGAATGACTACTGCGTTATGATGTCAGAAACAATCCCCTACAGGCTTCGGGACCCTGTTTGTAAAAGACCGTTACCCAACGTGCCGGACAACTTTAGGTGGACTTTTGGATCCGTGCGTTACTCGTGGGAAAAATATGAGAATTACAAATAGAATTAAAAAGTCCAGTATGGCTCTTCAAGTGGATAAACAGGGAGTCTGTCCTTCAGGAGGAAACCTACCTGAGGTCGAAATATCTGCCATAGGAACAAACTCCTACACAAAGAATGAATCTTCAGGTCCCCACAACCAGGATAAACCTAATGATGGCCTTGAAAATTCTCCAGCTAGATCTATAACCGTATATTTAAAGGATGAAAAAATAAAATGGTCTCGTGAAGAGTACAAAGTCGTTATGACTGCATTTCATGAAGCGTTACTCAAACCTCAAAAAAACATCACTCGCCAAACATATGACATTTGGCGAGAAAAAGTTGGACAAACAAATAGAAAGTACATTGACGAAAATAAATTAACCGATGTACGAAGATACATCTTGCGATTGAGAGAGGCTGAAAATAATGAGATAAAAAGAATTGCAACCAGAATAGACGAATCAAGAAAGGGAACCGGAATCAGAAATAACA
Source organism: Ascarosepion bandense (assembly GCA_037127315.1). Classification (NCBI taxonomy): domain Eukaryota; kingdom Metazoa; phylum Mollusca; class Cephalopoda; order Sepiida; family Sepiidae; genus Ascarosepion; species Ascarosepion bandense. Next base: position 11,885,191 of record JBBBDQ010000293.1, on the reverse strand, counting down.
AGTGGTAACATCAAGCAAGCCACTGCTCATAATGTAGAAACCGTGATACACACAAATCACTGTGAAGATAATGCTGTAAGTTTAGAAGTGCTCTGAGTCAGTTACAAGACGGCAATAAAACGAGGTCAAATCACATTGAGCAGAATTATTTCATGGAAAACAAGAATAGTATACAAGAAGCCAGGAAGAAATCAAGAACCATATAAGTCAGATACAAAATATCGCAATGGAGGAACAAGAACAGCTCCCAAAATTACAACCAACAAAGCATAACCTTGAAACTATTAGGTTCTACAAGGCAGCACTCAAATTAATTTTGGATGAAGAACACACTCATATAAATCTCAATGAAGCAATATATGCATCAGCAATAGCAGCAACAAAAAATTGAACATCAAATTAAAAACAAGGCTGTCTCGCAGACATGAAGATCCACATTGGAAAATAAAAAAAGAAATCGAGCAACTTAGAAGTGAATTATCAGTACTCGATGAACTGTAACAGAATTATCAGTACTCGATGTCTATGTAACGCAGGGGTGATAGGGGAAACAGAAAAACATGAAATGGAGCCATAACAATACACCACGACTTGCCTTAAAGTTTTCCCGTAGACTTGGTTGGTAGTGCGACCATAACAGAAATCGAAATATGATGAAAAATGACAAAATAATAATAATAATAACAATAATAATAATGAGAAGAAGAAGAAGAAGAAGAAGAAATATATATATATATATATATATATTGTAACTAAATTGTTGAACTCGTAGATTTATTTACCTTTTGTTCATGCATTTACTTTTATAAAGAGTGCTCGATACAAATGTAGAGCGTTATACTGTAATGGTTGTTACAATGTTTTTAAATTCATTTAAAAACCTTGTAACAAACATTAGAGTATATATATATATATATATATATATATATATATATATATAGTGTGGATTCCGGTTGAGATACCACACAAAGTAATAAATAACAAAATCCGATCTGGAGATAGAAAATGCAAGTTATATTGGACAAATTATACAAATTAGAACACGGGTTAGTCAATTCAGGAATACTATTATTAGAAATCAATATATACAGTCTTGCAGTGAAATAGTATGTCCGGGTAATGAGTCTATATCCAAAACAACTCCAACTGCACCAACTTACGGACCAACTCACTCCTTACTAAACTCTGTACAACTACTCTTTCCAACTATATTTAGTTGTCCCTCCCAGTAAGGGCAACATGTGACACATGGACAATTATGAGTGGGATTTCCGGGCTATATGGCCCGGCCAAAAAATACCTGTCTATTTTTCCCCAGTCGTGCTTCTACCCTTCGGCGGAACCACGACTGGGTTATTGCTCCCTGCTCGGAAGCAGAGAGCGCCCTCTACCCGAAGGCAGAGGGCCGACAGTGTCATAGTCGCAGCGGCAAATGCCGGCTGACCGACTCCCCGTTCTCTCTACAGGCAGGATTATATGTACACACCAGGAGAGTCCGTTATTCCATAAAAAGGTGAGATCCCACAACAATATATATATGTCGGAAGGAAATGAAAACCTAATTTGGAAAAAAAAACCGTCTTTTGTATTTTATGACGTCAGCCTAAATTTGTTACGGTGGAGCGTCTGCGCATAAACGAAGGATGCTGGGAATTTAAGATTAATTTTTTATATTTTTTTATTTTATTTCATTTAGGCGATTTCATTTAGAGTCTATTTTCTGTCTATCACTTTTGTTTGTAGATATTCCGAACTGTGATAACAGAAGGTCGGTAGGGATGGTGAAATGCGCAAATTTACTGTGGATGATTTTGCAATCAAGGCACTCTCTAAATCATTCCGCCTTTTAGTGAACGGTTTTCGCCTTAGATCCGGGTAACACATTTATGTCAAATCTGTGGTCAGTTTTGTTACAGTGAACAACTACTGCATGTAATGTATCGTTTTGTAAAATGCTTCCTTGAGGTTTGCCCTACGTATTCTTTGTGACAATTATTACTGGCGCTATAGTAAATTCATCCTTCATGTAATGCTTTGTTTACTATTGACTGAGTCTTTTTATTTTAGATGTTAGGGTGTAGTGAATATCGGTTCGGAATGAGAAATCAGACAGCAAAGTTCGAATTCCAATTAAATTCGTTGCGTTCACTTACGCACAACTGCCCTTGGGAAAAGTATTAATCTTGTCTCTTCTCTTTCCAGGTATGGGTTAAGTAGCAGGACAGATTGGGTTCTATAAATATATATACTGCGGGAAATTTTACTGCCTAGTCACTCATGATCTTAAAAGACCTTATCACCGAATCGTGTATTACGTATGGCGCTTAACTGACTGATTGATCTATAATGTAGCGTTTATGTTGAGTTTAGATAAGTCCTATTCGATTGTAGTTGTATAATGGCACCCATGTAACAAATTTAGTCTGACGAAGTCCTGAAGTATGAAACGCTTGCAACAATGTTTTTCACTTTGTCATATATATTTTTCGCCTGATATCGTTGTTGATATATAAAAAATGGTATATCGTTATCTCATATATGTTTATGAGCATGTGTATGTGTGTGCATCTATTTGTATGATTGTATGCGTTTGTATATGTGTCTATGTATGAATGTATGTATGTTTTTATGTGTTTATGTGTGTGTATCTGTTTATATGTGTATCTGTTTATCGGTGTCTGTGTTTATGTGTGTATGTTTGTGTATGTGTACATGCGTGTGTATATGTGTGTGTATCTGTGTTTATGTGTGTACTAGCAGTATAGCCCGGCGTTGCTCAGGCGTAATGAAAGATTAAAAACGAATCCATGATCCTGGAGCTCAGACTCTTTGGACGTTATCACGAAAGACTAAAAAGCAATAGCTGTTTCCAGTTAAAGCGAAGCCGTAGACTGAAAGAAATATAAATGGATGTAAGTCAAATTTTAATTTCCTGCTATCGATATCAAATAAGTTTTTTCATCGTAATCTGAAATTTGAAGGCTAAATAAGTCCTCTGAGTAAATGGTATCATGGCTGAGACTAAGAACTACAATTATACATACTTCGAGCCAAAACCGAAGCAAAAAATAAAATAAAAAGGCTGAAAAAAATCCAGACATACAGCCAGATTAACAGACACACACACAAACATCTTTCCTCTTATATATATATATATATATATATATATATATATATATATATATATATATATATATTACCGATTTTCTGAACTATTGTAAGAACTGCAACCTTGAAACTTCTGAATGTCGTTTGTTATGTCTTTGTCTATGAGCGTATGAAATTTGATTAAAATCAGACCACTCCTTCTATAGCCCGATGTTTTCGATTATCGATTTTCAAAATTTATCGGGGGTACCTCGACACAAAACTTAATTAAGGAACACTTACAGTAAAACTGTGCAAAATTTTAAAGAAAATCGGTTCAGCCGTTTCAGAGTCTGTAGGTAACGGACACACACACAGACACACACACAAAAATACACACACAAAGTTCCAGTTATAAATAAGTTTAGATGTGTGTGTATGCGTGTGTATATGTGTGTATGTCTTTGCATGTGTCTTTATGTGTGTATGTTCATGTATGTGTGTGTTTGCATGTGTGTATGTGTGTGTGTGAAATGCGTTTTTTTTATTTTATTTTCCTCCTTTTATTCTCCTTCTTCTTTTCTTGTATTTCTTTAAGTCAGGTCAAATAGACAATGTAATATCTTTGTCGGTGGTGCATTTGATAAAATATTATTATTATTTGAATAATTTCACCCCAGGCAAAGTAGTAAAGCCACTAAGACACAAGAGATTACAGAATTAAAAAAATAATTAAGGAGTGAGAACAATAAAAGAAGAGGGAACAAAAAGAATAGTAGATAACGATTGACTTTACATTTTGAGTTTTGAAAATCAAATTTAAGTGGCTGGCGTGCACTCGGAAGACAGTTTCACAAGCGAGAAGTGCGAGAGAGGAAAATGTTAGCATTGAACTTACGGTTGCATAAAAACATTTTAACTGTAATATGAGACCTAGCTGCCACTCTCCTACTGCACTGATATTTACTATATCAGTCAGTTAAGTGCCATACGTGATACACGCTTGGGTGATTATGTCTCGAAAGAGACATGACTGACTGGGCAGAAGAGTATCCCGCAGTAGGTTGCCATTGCTTTCTGTGGTAGACTGGTTGCCGACCAAGGCTATAGAACCCAATCTGTCCTGTTATTTAACCCATAACTGAAAGGAAGAGACGGATTAATACCTTTCACAAGGGTAATTTGCGCGTAAGTGAATACAATGGATTCAACTGGAATTCGAACTCGGCTCCCCGGTTTCTCGACCCGAGACAATATCCACTGTACCACAACGCATTTAATATATACTAAAGCGAAAAGTTCATCAGAATAATTACAATGCAAATATTTTTTAAAAATTTCAATTTATGCTTCTTTTATGACGAAGTTCTTTCAGAACGTTGTCGGTGAAGGCTCTCTACTACTTATTAAACTAACTTAAATCTTTATGCATATTTAATTAAAGATATTTTTTAAAAATATTTTATTCTAATGTGTAATTCTGTAAAGAAAAAAAGATTTTCAAATCAATCATTTGCTATTGGAGCTTGAGATTCGATTTCGAATTCAGATAAATGACATGACATCAAATAGTGATATTTTCAAGACATCCACGTTAGAAAACCTCTCTTATTTTGGAAATTGATGTTACAAAATCTCTCTTGTTCTACTGACCAAATTTTCATTTGAGTTGAAGTAAGTTTTGGTAACATGAGACGAAGAAACCGCTTGTGTGTAACTGTGTGCGTTTGAGCCTGTTCAACAAATTCGATCTCAGCATATCATTCTTTTGAATTGTTGTACCTAAAAAGAAATAAAAAAAGACTTATTTAATAACTTTAGAAAGATACCATACTTTTAAAAGTTGTTTCACAGACTGCAACAGCTCACTGATATCAAAAACCGACAGTCTTATCTCCAACTAAACACCTCGCACTTAACTCTGTGGTAACCATGTTAAATGTGTGTTCGACAGAGATGTTTTTGCTTAATGATTTTCTCGCCCAAACTTCTTGTCCACTCGACCTTATTTGGCCGCCAGTCGTTCGTCTTCTACGCGATACGCTTCAGCTGAATCTGTGAAGGGCCTCCTTAACGGACGACTGCGTATGTCAAGTAGTAACCCCTAATAGAAAACGGCAAGAAATATCTGCACACTCCCTGATCCCGGAAGGGATGTCCAGTGACACTCCATCTTACTGGAAACACAAGTCAGATCTTATATTATAAATTGTCGACTTGTGCTGATTTTTAATGTTTTAGCGAATAAGAATGGCACTATAGTTGTTACTGAAGGACTTGAATAAACTTTATCTACATATAGTTGAGCTAAGTTTCGGTAGAATCATTTTCTTAAACGGTCAGCATTCGATAACTTTAAGGAATTTTATCTTGAATATATCGAAATGACATCGAGTTCGTTCCACTCTTTTCTTTGTTTCCATGTATGCGTTAAGTTGAATCTCCCGTCATATACTCTAGTAAATGTTGGATCAACTTGACTGTATTCGAATATTTATTTTATAATTAATTCTGTGGGAAACGATAAAAAAATTCTGAGAAATAAAACTATTTGTTTTTTATGTACCGTACCTTTTCAGGATGTACGTGATTGTGGACCTCTAATTGCTCTTATCCCTTGTCTTTCTTTTTCCTCTCGGTACCTCTCTCAAAGTCTACGGCTGTATCGTGTTGAATACACCGGTTTCCGCCCGATCACCGAAGTTAAACAACATCGAGCCTGGTCAGTATTTAAATGGGTGACCATCTGGGAATACCAGGTGCTGTAAACGTAAGGACCAAGAATGGTCCACCGGCCCTCCAGGTTTGGGGTTTGGGGGTTGGGAGTAGGTCTAACAACTCCGCTTCGTAAAAAACAGTTTGTTACAGAAACAGCAACAAAAATTTGCTGCCCTATGCACCATTGGGTGTGATGGATAAATGATGACCTCTCCCAAACCCAATTCCACTATCCACTTGCACACGTTTCTTTCCGCTGTCTTTCCAAATCCTACACCCTCCTTACGTGTTCCAGAAACCTCATCTGTTTCTTCTAGATATAAGTTTCCTTTCCGCTTGCATCTTCTTCAAAACCTCGTCGTTGCTTCCATGTTAGGTCCATGATATCCACAGCATCCATCTTTGGAAACACATTTCTGTTGCTTCGCGTCTTTCCTTCATCTCTGAGGAGATTGTCCAGGATTCGCTGGTATATAGAAGGATAGATATCATATAACAGTCAAGTACTCTTTTCTTTGTTTCCAACAAAATATTTCTGTCTCTCAATAAAACAATAATTAAATAGAAAAATTCCTTTAGGACTTCATCAGGCTAAAGTGGGATTTACGTTGATGCGAGAAGACGATAACAATTTTAAATAACTTTTGTTTTTCCAGTATATGCTTTGGGTATACAGTCCAATCGATTTATTTTATATTCTTTTTCTTTATATTCATGTTTGAAACAGTTTTGTTATTCAGTACTAGCAGTATAGCCCGGCGTTGCTCGGGTGTAATGAAAGCTTTAAAACTAATCCATGGTTCTGAAGCTCAGACTCTTTGGATGTTGGCACGAAAGACTAAAATGCAATAGTTGTTTCCAATTAAAGCGAAACTGTAGCCTGAAAGAAAAATGAATGGTTGTAAGTCAAATTTTGATTTCCTGCTATCGATATCAAATAAGTTTTTTCGTCATAAACTGAATTTTGAAGGCTAAATAAGTCCTCTGAGTAAATGGTATCATGGCTAAGACTGAGAACTACAATTATACCTACTTAGAGCCAAACCCGAAGCAAAAACTAAAATAAAAGGGCTGAAAAAATACAGACATACAGGCAGATAAACAGACACACACACAAACATCTTGCCTTATATATATATATATATATATATATATATATATATATATATATATATATATATATATATCGATTTTCTGCACTATTGTAGGAAACTGCTACCTTGAAACTTCTGAATATCGTTTCTTATGTCTTTGTCTATGAGTGTATTGATTAAAATCAGATCACTTCTTCTATAACCCGATTTTTTCGATTATCGATTTTCGATATTTATCGGGGGTACCTCGACACAAAACTTAGCTAAGAACACTTGCAGACGCTTATAGTACAACTGTGTAAATTTTCAAGAAAATCAGTTCAGCCGTTTCGGAGTCTATATGTAACAGACACACACACACACACACACACACACACACACACACACACACACACACACACACACACACACACAAAGTTCCATTTATAAATAAGTTTAGATTTCATATTGTGATAGCAGATCTGGCAAGAAAGATGAAATATAAGAAGTTAAACGCAAAATTAATGTGAATGGTCTAAGGGTTAAATACATTCAAACACATTTTTGTCTCAGCAATGCTGAGGTTTTGGAAAGGATGGAAACGAAAAGGAAATTAATATTGAGCATCAAGAAGAAACAACTGAAGCTCCTGAGACATGCAATGAGGAAAGAGGGCTTGGAGAACCTGATACTAACAGGCCAGATAGAGGGAGAAAGAGACAGATGAATGCAGGGGATAACATATTTCAAGGACCTGATCAGGTGGATGACGGAACGAGGGTTGCGTGGTGTAACAGGAGAAAGCGTGCTTAGTGCCACCAGCGATAGGGAGATGTTGAAAGCCATGATCGCTTACATCCTGAAAGGACAAGGTTCATAGAAGATGAAATTGCTTTAATTAAAGAAGCATTTATTTTTAATCAAAATTATACTCAGACTCTTTTTTGTTTAGTGGCATATCAGCACTTTTACGGGTTATTTAATGCCGAAATCTAAATATTTTGTAGGCAATTTTATGGTTTTGCATCATTTTTATAATTTCACAGTAAACTTTTGTTTATTTATATAGTTTAGATATAAATCTGCTGCTAGTAATTTTACTATAAAAGTGTATTTTTATACTCTAGTGCTGTACTAATTTAAAAATATATTACTACAGATTATTTTTTAAAATATATATTACTGATATATAATGCATTTTTGTACTTAGTCTCCCAATAAAATAAAATAAAAACACTATTTTCCCATATCTGGGACCCTAACAAGTGCTACCACCCAAGTCAGCGTGAACCTGGAAACAACCGCAATTAAGAAGTGGCTCTACGCTTCTCAAAACATCAAATCTCTCGGTCAGAAAATTTGCTGCTGGATAGTTTTTTTTAACGGTGAGCAAATAAAGTATTTAGTGTATTATCAGAAAAATCTTTTTTCTTATCATATATTATTTTATTTAAATTTCTTGAGGTTTCTCCTGGGTATTGTGGCTGTTAGTTCAGGTGATAGAGTAAATCCCTCCTTCAAATTTAGCTTATTATTTTCATCATCATCATTTATCCATCACACCCAATGGTGCATAGGGTAGCAACTTTGTGTTGCTGTAACAAACTGTTTTTTACGGGGCAGGGTTGTCAGCCCTGCACCTAACCCCCAAACATCAAACCCCAAACTAGAGGTCTTGGTCTTTACGTTTACAGCACCTAGTAATCCCAAATGATCACCCATTTAAGTACTGACCAGACTTGATGTTGCTTAACTTCGATGATTAGACGGGAACCGGTGCATTCAACACAATATAGCTGTACTTAGTTTACTATTTTGCTTTCTATTAATTAAGACTTTATTTTAGTAGTAGTAACAAATATTATGTAGAGTTTCAATTTAAATCTAAAATATCAACATCCCCACGTCTTCAATCGCCTCTATGTAAGCACCACTTTAGACCTACAATGTCCTAAATGACGAAACGCGTTACACGAATACGTATCCTTTTTGTCATTGATACTAATTAACTTGTATTGTCTGGCGTTAATTATTACTAAACCACCCCTAAACCTGTTACGTTTCTTTTAAAAGCAGTTCATATTACAAAAATGAAGTAACAATAGTATAAATATTATTTATATTTGCAATTAAATTTATTACATTAATTATTATTGCTTATTATATACAACTGGGCACCACCAGCCTTTGTATGTTGTCAACGATCGGTCACTCTGGCCTCGGTGGAGACCACCGATCCACTCCTTTGGTGTAATAGGGTGGTGCCGCCTAGGGACACTGTTTCCCGGAACCGGACACCTCTCAGAATGTATTTCTCCCAAGGTTATTGGCGCATAAGTGAATTCAAAAGACCGGACAGGAATTCGAACACCGCTCAAAAGATTTTTCATTCCGAAGCGATATCCATTACAATACGGTGTCAAATAAAAATATCATAAATATCAGTCAGCTAAGTGCCATACATGAAACACGCTTGGGTGATCATGTCTCAAAAGAGACATGCCTGACTGGCCAGGTAGATTATCCCGCAATATGTTGCCTTTGCTTTCTGCGGTAGACTGGTTACCAGCCAAGGTTATAGAACCCAACCTGTCCTATTATTCAACTCATAACTGGAGGGAAGAGATGGATTAATACCATTCCCAAAGGTATTTGTGCGTAAGTGAATGCAAGGAATTCAACTGGAATTCGAACTCGGCTCTCCGATTTCTCGTTCCGAGCCGCTATCCACTGCACCACAAACGACCCAACTTGAAAAAATAATCGGCCTCATGCCCTCAATTATTGTCTAATTCTAATATTGCCTTATTTTAAACACGACACTTTCTGATTTGATCTATTTTTAATCGTTACTTATTTATTGGTGTATATGTGTCTCTTGAAATGTCATTTAATCGTGAGAAGCTAAGACGCTTAAGGAGAAAGTTGAATATGGTTGTTGGTGTGTGAATGTGATGTCAGCACAGGCTGGCATATCCTGATAGTGATCATCCTGAGTGAAACTCAAGCTTCAAGGGGCCTAACTCCACTAATTCCTAATTATCCCCTCCTTACATGTAGCTTCGGACAGACGGACAGACCGCTCTCTTATTAGGATTCGTTTAGAGAAATTTATAATCATAGCTGTTTGTTCGTTTTTTTCGCTAGGCTGGTTATCTAATTTCTGTTTCTGACGCCTGATTTGGTAAATTTATGTATATATATACTTCAACGACACTAAACGGATTTAGTTACAGTTTCTAGGAGTTATCTTGTATGATGAGTAAGCTGAACAAATCCTGCACCCTCAAATATATATATATATATATTTATTTGCGATAAATTCTTATTACGAATATGTGTTATTCAGCAGGATTCGAACCTGCGACCCCTATCCACATAGGTTTGAATCCTGCCGAATGACACACATTTTCGTTCTAAAAATTTATCGTAAACAATCAGGCCAGTAGATATAAATATATAATACTGTTTAATTAAAAACAGAATATCTATTTAAATATGAGTATCGATCAAATATAATGTTCAAACAAATCATTTCAAATTGTCGGTTATTTATAACCAAGTTTCGTTAATCTTCGTTAATTTCCGTAATATATATATATATATATATATATATATATATATATATATTCTAAACATATGCTGTTAAATATAAGAGACAATGAATGTCTATTATGTTTAATCATGAGCCGTTCTAAACATCGTATCTTGGCTTTAATTTCAGTTGAAAATAAAGACAAAAATTCTCCAACATTTGAATAATTTTTTATTAATTTGTTTCTAAGCTTTCGGCTCATGAGCCATCTTCAGAGAGGTTATTTTGACTGCAATACAATAACATACACCATCACCGACGATTTTATTTTGTGTTGACAACAGCAATAGTTACCAAAAATAATAAACGCAGTTCTCAAATTTGCAATGCGGTTTTATGACGTCACACCACGTGATAGCGCGAAATGACAACAAAACCATGTAGTCAGATGCAATGTAATGTGATATATCCGGATTGAAAGGTGATTTTATTGAGTGTTGGTTGTTTAGATTTCATGTACATGGCCTCCAATATCTGAAGGTTCCTCTTACTGTGTGTATGAGTAAGGATCTCCGTATTGTTGACCAAAATCTGTCTGATATTACCTACATGTTTATGTCTTTCAGAGAATGTTGTTTAATTGTACACTGATCAGAAAGATGACATGTAAGCGGAGTTTTATGTCAACACAAAATAAAAACGTCGGTGATGGTGGATATTATTGTTTTACAGTCTAAATCACCTCTCTGAAGATGGCTCATGTGAGCCGAAAGCTTAGAAGCAAATTAATAAAAGATTATCCAAATGTTGGAGAAATTTTGTCTTTATTTTCAACTGAAATTAAAGCCAAAATACGACGTTTAGAACGGCTCATGATTAAACATAATAGACATTCATTGTCTCTTATATTTAACAGCATATGTTTAGAATATTACTTGCTGCCTCGATACAATATATATATATATATATATATATATTTTAATCGAGTCACCCCAAGCAAGGCATTCCACTGCCACTATAGCGCAGGGGGTTACATAGAGGGATTGGGTATGAGAAATGTCAGAAGGAGAGTGATAGACGACTTAGGATGTATATAGGGAGAGAGTTGGAGAGAGTGGGTGTGAATTAGTGTGTTAGGAGGTGTCTATTGACCTTACATTTAAACTCCTGGAGGTTGTAGCCGTCGGGGAAGCAAGCATGCGGTAGGGAATTTCACAGGCGTAAAGTGCGAGGAAAGAAGCTGTTGGAGTAGAAATTGCGGTTACATTTCATCGGTTTCACTGTAAAAGTGTGGGATCTAGTTGCCAATCTAGTATCTCGTGCAAATTCACATCTAGGGGGCACCAGTGATTTAAGTTCGTCAGAGCAGAAGCCATGAAAGTATTTATAGAAGAGGCACGTCACGCCGGTGAGAGAGATACTGCTGGCGGTCAGCCAAGTCGGTATCAATCACATTACAGATTCTTCGCTGTATTTTGTCAAGAACCCCGAGAAGAATAGAAGGGGCACCCGACCAGATGTGGCAGGAGTACTCAATACACGGGCGGCTGGTGGATTTATATAATTGCAGGATAGATTCAGGCGAAAAGAATTTCCGGGCCCTGCACAGAGAGCCGACTTTCATAGCTGCGGATTTAGCAATGGATTCGACGTAGTCATTCCACTTGAGGTCCTATATAAGATGGATCGAAATTAGCAGTAAATAAAACAGTGATATTAATGAAATGTTAATGATTTCATTATTGGATCATGTTATTTGAGTCATGGTAATTATGTGTGGAAAGTAATATTGCCTAAATGTTCGCCAAGATTTCGGTGGCACATCCCCAGTCGATGGTTAAAATCTTTGATGACGCCTTTGCATAGTTGCTCTTCAATCTCACCAATATGCCTTATTATCGCATCCTTCAGCTGTTGAATTGTTGTTGGCTTGTTGGCATAGACCTTATTTTTGAGATAACCCCAAAGGAAAAACTGTAAAGGCGTCAAGTCGCACGATCGTGGTGACCGGTTGACATCACTGTTTTGAGAGATGATGCAATCAAGGAATATCTCCTGTTTGAACGTTCATTTTCGTAATAGACTCTGATAAATTTAACACGCTGTTCTATTGTTAATCTTTCCAAGATTGAAATTGTTAAATTCGAAAGAAATTGAAAAAATCACTAGATGCTTAAACTTAATTAACATTTAAATTCCGTCCAAGTTATTGGAAGATCCTATATATGGCCGGGCACTCATACTTTATGATGGCTGTTCACTAGGGTGGCGCGCTAATCTTTTAGGTTAATGTCTTTTCGGTTTGTTCAATACCCACAGTGCTAATGTGTAGTTTATACTGCAATTTCTAGGATAAAGCGAACAATCAAGGTTGACCACTGAAAATACTGTACATTCAAACCCTCGGTCACGCTGAACACTGAATTTGTGTTCGTGCAATCATCGCGGCTTCTAGAAAGTTTCAACTCAATTTCACTCAAAAAGTCTTGGGTCATCTGGTGGTATGTTTTTCTTAAACATTTCGCTAATTCATGCCAGGTATTTTCAAGGAATAAAATTCTTATAAAATTGAGAATGGTGAGATTCACACCAGAATCTCATGGCCCAAACGAGGACGTTTAAATAATTCGGTTAGTAATGCACACGACAGATCACATATATAATGAGTACGGCTTGTTAAATAAATTCATGAAAAATGTTCATTTGATGTAAATTACTGTGGGCAACTGAGATCCTCATGGTTAATTGTACCATGTTGGTTATATTCGAGTCACTGTGATCGGGTTCTATTGCTCCCTCCATTTCCCATTGTCAGAAATATATATAGCGATTGGTTATCCCAATGGCTTTCCATACTTAATACTCTCGCCCCCACTCTCATGTGGTCATATGAAACGCGACAAGCTGTAATGCGATTTTCGCTTCCAGCATGCACGCACGTGTTCGCCAATCCTCTACACAAACAAAATAGACGACTACTACTATCGTAGGTTAGCGAACTGCCCGTTACACCCAACACTGTTGTCATCTTTGATATTGGCTGATGTAAGCCGAAAGCTCAAAAAGGATTAAATAAAAACATGTATCAATATTGTGATTTTCTTTCCTCTTTCAACGATAATGCTATTAAGCTTATCAGACGACATGAAAAAATACATGAAATAAATCGACAAAAGTTTTCTATATTATTTAATGAAACATGCATCAATATATATATATATATATATATATATATATATATATATATATATATATATAAGTTTGAAGTAGTAAAATCTAATGGGTTAAAGTTTCAGTGTTTGTAGTGATTTACTTTTGTAGGAGTGCTCGATATATTAGACGAAGATGAGAGATGAAAGTTACTTCACTATGTTTTTAACTAACTTCCATCTGTCATCATCGGCTAATATATACCCTAAAGTATAGTTAATTTATAACTAGATCCCTCAATCCATAACCTACCCACTAGCATAAATATATTGGTTCTCCCATCTACTGATAATCAATTTGTTTCGGCTAACTGATAGATCACTTACTATGTCGACAACATACGGTTAACGTAAATTATATTTTTCCTGTCATTTTCACTAATTTAAATGATGCATAACACAAAGAAAATAATGTAACCGTTTTAGCCCCAGTCTCATCTGTGAAATCAAAACATCGGAAAATAATTTTTTTTATTTCCATATATAAAGGGAAATATACATTTCCCTTATATATATATATATATATATATATATATATATATATATATATATATATTGTTAATCATAACAGACATTGAATATCTATTAGTTTGAATCATGAACCGTTCTAAATACGATGTTTAGAACGGCTCATGATTAAACGTAAGACATTCATTATCTGTTGTATTTAGAAAAATATGTTTAGAAAATTATCTGCTACCTGGATACACTATGTATATATATATATATATATATATATATATATATATATATATATATATGCAGATTTCATTAAAATGACAGACAATGTGTGATGAAGTTATTTTTGTAAATTGTTTGTAATTTTTCATGTGCTCTGATGATTTCTTTTTTTTTTTCTTTTTTTTTTGGAGGACATAAATCATAAAAAACTGTCCATTTTCGAGGAAAACGCCGAAAACTCGTAAAAATGACAGACCGGATGTGGACTGTGGACAATTGTCCGAATAATATATATATATATATATATATATATTAGTTATTCACATACAAGCCTGTTTCGCTGTGTCACAGCTCAACAGTAGGTTAGAGACATCTACTTGCTTCTGCCCGAGATCGAAACTCGACCGAATTGGTGTTAGTCGGAGTTGCTACCCCGCTAAGCCATTGGCGCATGGAACCAGCAAAGGGAAATTTTAACGTGTTCTATATAAGAAGTGTATATACACACCAGTCACCGAAAGAACTCAATTCATTTCTGAAGAGTATATGCGTTGTCGACTAGTATATATATATATATATATATATATATATATATATATATAGTATGTGTGTGTGTGTGTGCATGTGTGTGTGTGTGTGTGTGTGTTTTATTCCGTGATGGGGTGAAGGAATCGAAATGATCAGAGTTCAAATTGAACCAGAATGGCCTAAAACAGATGATAAATTCTTGCTAAATCGAATCACATTATCATTGTTACTAAACTTGAAGTATCAAAGCTTCTTATCATTTTCATTATTACTTGCAGTCAGAGAAACAGGTACAGAGGTGATATTTGTATCGTTCGTTGTGATGGCTTGAAGCCAGCGCAAATTTGACCTTGGGTCTTGTGACGCTCTTCTTCACACCATGTCGAATCGAGAATGAATGCATCCCCTTCAGCAAAACATCCGCATATTGATTCAGTGTTACAGTCAACTTTTTCATTATGTTTTTGTGAGCGCAATTTTCTTAATATCTACTGGGCTTGCAGTCTCATTGAATCTTGTTATATTTATAGCAGTCCTTATTGAATTTAATGCGCATTTCCATGAGAAATTTGTGTAATCAATTATTAAGCACACATGATTTTCCCGCCATGATTCGTGACTCGGCGATACGTTTGAGCGGGCCAGTTTTCACGTGATCGACATGATAAATAGGAACACAGCTCTCCTGCGCATACATACGTCAATGTGCATGCATTTCTGCTCAAATATGCCTGCGATTAGTTATATATGTAAATATAAATAACTCATCTGCAACATACATACATCGCAATATATTACATAAACATTTTGCTATTTTTCGCTTATTTTCTATTTTTTATAATTAAGCATGAAAATGCGAGATATGAAAAAAAAATGATCCACACACGTTACCGGTGATTATATACACATAATTTCAGGAATATAGATATACAGATAGATAAAAAATCCAGGTGAAGAGAACCAACAGTTTTACAATTCCGAGTTCTCCGGTATTCACTTTTTTTTATAAATGTGCTCAATACAATAAATATTGTAGAGCATAATATAATCATATAATTAAATTTGCTTTTTAATTAAAAATACATTGCGACACGGAAATTTCTGTTTCTAGATTTCTAGCTTGAATTAAGGCAATGTTAGTCGATTGTTGTGAAAATGATTTTCCTTTAGATATCGGAAACAATACGTTTGTTATTTATAAAAACGAGAAGACATATTTAACTAATTTTAATTAAACAAAATAGAGATTCACTTTAAATTTAAAAACATTTGGGGGTAATACGTGAGTACTTCTTTCAATTTTAACGGCCAAAGTGTCAACTAAATTTTTAAAATCCCTGTCTAAGATATATGAAAACAGATAGATATGAATAGATACACACACACACACACACACACACACACACACACACACACACACACACACACACATATATATATATATATATATATATATATATATATATATATACTTATTTATTTATTAAATGGAACTTTTACACAGTTGTACTATAAGCGTCTGCGAGTGTTCTTAGCTACGTTTCGTGTCGAGGTACCCCAGATAAATATCGAAAATCGATAATCGAAAAAATCGAGTTATGGAAGGAGTGATAAGATTTTAATCAAATTTGATACACTCATAGACAAAGACATAAAAAACGATATTCAAAAGTTTCAAGGTTGCAGTTCTTACAATAGTGCAGAAAATCGATAATATATATATATATATATATATAAAAGGCAATATGTTGGTGTGTGTGTTTGTTTATCTGCTTGCATGTCTGTATTTTTTTCAGCCCGTTTATTTTAGTTTTTGTTTCGGGTTTGGCTCTAATTAGGTATAATTGTAGTTCTTAGTCTCAGCCATGATACCATTTACTCAGAGGACTTATTTAGCCTTCAAAATTCAGTTTACGACGAAAAGAACTTATTTGATATCGATACCAAGAAATCAAAATTTGACTAACATCCATTCATTTTTCTTTCAGTCTACGGTTTCGCTTTAACTGGAAACAAATATTGCTTTTTAGTCTTTCGTGCCAACGTCCAAAGAGTCTGAGCTCCAGGACCATTGATTAGTTTTAAAGCTTTCCTTACACCCGGGCAACGCCGGACTATACTGCTACCATATGAAAACAGATAGATATAAAGAGATACACAAACATATGTTTATATATATATATATATATATATATATATATATATAATTTATATACACATACACACATAGAGACAGACAGAGTGACAGAGAGACATATGCAGCATGCATACAAACATACATACATATTTACTTACAATATGGTTCCCCTGTACAAGGTCTGAGGCCACTTGAGGTATAGGGTTACGTTAAAGGGGAATTTATATGGCCAAGATAATGCTTGAAGAGGTCAAGATTGTAGTTACCGGCGAAATATCCCCTTGGTAGATTGTACCATAGTGCCGTGGTTACCAGAAAGAAGCTGTTTGAGCGGAAATTACTTCGCGCCGATGAAATCTCTAGGAAGTGTGCGTGGTTTCCAACGATGTAAGTGACATGGCGAGTTTTATTCGTGAAGGCCAGAAATGGAGGCACTAGCTGACGTAGTCCTTGTGAGCACTTTCCATGATGGCAGTGATAGAGCGATGAAAGACTCGCTAAAACTTCCCTGTGAGAGAGAGTTCAGTGTGTAGAAAATAATTCTTCTCTAACAAGGCTTTGGAGAAGTTTTTGAACTCTTTCACAACTGGAAAGTGACTTGGTTCTTCTTTCAAGATATGACAAGAGGACTCTAATTTCAGCCTGATCGGGCATTTATAAAAATAGAGGAGAGCATGCGGAGTCAGTAACTTACTGTAGCGGTATAGAGAGCCGGTTATTTTACCTGCATTTTTAGCAATGGATCTTATATAGCAATTTCACATGAGGTCGGGTGTGAGTCTGAGGCACAATTCCCCTTGAACATAGATAGATAGATAGATAGATAGATAGATAGATAGATAGATAGATATGAACAGACTGAGATAGATAGATAGATAGATAGATAGATAGATAGATAGATAGAACACACTAAGATAGATAGATAGATAGATAGATAGATAGATATGAACACACTAAGATAGATAGATAGATAGATAGATAGATAGATAGATAGATAGATAGATAGATATGAACTTAGATAGATAGATAGATAGATAGATAGATAGATAGATAGATAGATAGATAGATAGATAGATTAGACATGAACCCACTGAGATAGAAAGATGCCAAATATATATATGCGTTTATGCGGATCTCTCTGTGATATGGGAAAAAGAAAAGCAGAAAGACGATGAAGTTGAGATGCAGAGAGAGAGAGAGAGAGAGACAGAGACAGAGAGAGATCGTATATGTGTGAGAGACAGATTGTGAGAGAGCAAGAGAGTGAGATAAAGAAAGAATAAATAATAGTGCGTGAATATCAGTTTGAATCTTCTCTCAAAGCAGAAATCAGAGACGAGGCCCGAAATGCCACTACAAAAAGTTTATTCAACGTGTTACGATGTTGACATTCAATCACGACATTAGCCAAAATAGACAGCAAATTCCTTTGATTCTTCCGTCAATTTAAGTCAAATGAAACCCTGGAAAAAATCTATCAGTTCTTCCCAATTTCAAAAGACAATAAATTCACACGACTAAACTTTTAATGCAGTCATTTAAATTTTAAATAATAAGCTTGCATTAGTCATTCTCTTGCAAGATGAGATTGGCATATTTAAAAACTCCGAGATTCATTTTAACTAGATTTCAAAATTTTCCTGTGTGCTTTAATATTAATTTATTGGTATAGTTTTAATAATTCAAACAAGTTTTGTGAAATTCAATCGACATAGAATGTCTGTTCAATACTTTTTACACTCTTTTAGCAATTTTAAAATAAGATTTTGTGTATCAGGATAAATAAATTACCTATAAATTGTCCGAAATGTTTATTTTTCTTAAAATAATATTTTCTTTAAAGAGTACAAACATTTCTACGAAAGGTAGTGAAAAAAAAACTATAAGAAACGACTAACGATCAATTACATGAAAATAATGTATACTGGTCAACAAAAGGAAAAGCCTTACCTTTGGAAATTAAAAATTAGAGATGGCAAAATCAAGCAAGTACAAAAATTTAATATTTTTCTTATCATCGTGTCACCCCAAGCAAGGTATTTTACTGCCAGTGTTGAGCAGGGGTTTTACATAGGAGATAAGTTATGAGAAAGAGTGACAGGTTACGGGTGGTGTCAGGAAGAGGAGTAGGATGAGAATACTGATGAGAGTGGAGTGGACAAAGAAGGAAGCATGAGAGAGAGAGAGAGAGAGAGAGAGAGGATGCAAATTAGTGAGCTAGGAGATAACTATTGACTTTACATTTGAGTTTTTGGAGATTGTAGCTGTAGGGAAAGCAAGCAAACGGAAGTGAATTCCACAGGCGGGAAGTGCGAGAGAAGAAGCTACTGGAGTAGAATTTGCGTTTATCTGTGAAGTGTTTTAACAGAAGACGAAATGTGGAACACCGAAATCCGAATGCACAATAGGATAGCGAACGATTCGTATCAAAAGCTCAGCCCAGGACTAATAAAAGACTTGAGGTAACATTGGTTCTACAGAAGGATACTGAGGATACCACGGACCGAACATGCGAACAGCAACGAAGTTTAAGAAAAAAATGGAAACAAAAGGGCACGTATACGTATCATCAGAAAGAGACAGTTGAAAGTTCTAAGACTCATAACGAAGAAAGAAAGCTTACAAAATTTGATACTCAAAGCCTTAACCTGCTTAGGCAGTAACAACAATAACAATAGAATGCTGTTGTCCAGTATCTAAAGACGAATTTGACAGATGGTAATAAATAAGCCGGACAGTGTAATAGATAGAGACTACGATTGAGAAATCATAAAGCCAAATTCGAATCATATTCGAGATCATTATATTTACTTACTTTCATTTGGGAAGGTATTAATCTGTAGCCGAGGGGTGCGTCAGCCATGCCTGGTACAAAGCCACTTCGAAACATAGCCGACAATCCTCGCATTTAAAGATATAATCAGTTTGTTGAAAAACATAAGTGCAATCTTGTTAATAAAACTGGATACTATCTGCTTTCCCGACAGCTACAATCTCCAGGTGTTTAAATGTAGGGTCAATAGACACCTCCTATCACACTAACTTCCAGTTATTCTCACAACACTCTCAACACCTATCCAACCTTCATTCTCGGTATCCTTACCCGCCTATCACCCACATTCTGACATTTCCTGTATTTAACCATCCTATCTCCACTCTTTGTAGC
Organism: Ascarosepion bandense; assembly: GCA_037127315.1. NCBI lineage: Eukaryota > Metazoa > Mollusca > Cephalopoda > Sepiida > Sepiidae > Ascarosepion > Ascarosepion bandense. Next base: position 11,865,057 of record JBBBDQ010000293.1, on the reverse strand, counting down.
CCCCTGCGCAATAGTGGCAGTGAAATGCCTATAAAAAGAAAAAAATTGTGAGAAGAAAACTCTTCATTTTTCATGTTAAAATTGAAATTTATTATAAGAAGTGAATAACAAGAATTAGTAAAAATTAATGTTCAATGAGAAAGTTAAGGGTATCAAGAAATGTAGAAAATGTTCGTATTAGTAATTTGTTGAAAAGAGTTTATGCGTACGTAGGTATGTATGTATTAGCGTTTGTAGGTAGGAATGACTTTGAATGGAGAAGAAGACGTAAAAGGAATCAGCACACGAGAAAGAAGGAGAAAGTGAAGAAGATGCGACGTGACCTTATGTCCGGGTCGACTTGAAATTACATTTTTAGTTGTGTCTCTCTCGCTGCTCCCATCAGACTAACTGGCTGACGTTGACCGAAGTATTTATAAGCATTTATACATTTTCGCACTGGATCGGTAAGTTCCTTTATGGCTTTAATTGGTCAGAAAATCAGTTTAACATCTACTTGCGGAATCCGGTTTCGACTTTTTCTTTCAGCAAATTTGGGAAAAACCAGGATTTCACACGTGATTGTGAATTTTTGTAAAAGTGAATAAGAAGGTTGATTTTAATTCTTAATTTCATATTCCACAAATCTACATTTTCTCTACCTGACTATGAGTAAAATAATAGGACAGACTGGGCCATGTATCATTTGAGTGTAACCGGTTTAAGAAAAGGAATAACTCTGAATTAAAAAGCCGCCATGGGCTCTTACAGGCTATCAGGTCCAGGAATCACCACTGCTATTGTGAGATGGCGAGACGCTTAATCAATTACGACGGTAGGGGTATCACTGCGGCTGCAGTAGCAGTGATACCCCGACCATTCTAATGTTCTCGTCAGCGTAAATAAAAAATAAATTAGCATAAATATTTCTAAATGAATGATTCATATAACAAAGAAATTTTGAGTAATAAAGAAAAACTAGAAATATGGCGTAGAAAATATTCAAGAAAAACATTTTTTACAGTAATTTTCACCCTGAACAAGACCTGATAGACACTTAAAGTTGCATTAACGGATATTTTATATGAATGGTATGGAAGGATAACGGTTAACTCTGAACTTAAACAGGCCAACATTTTAGTGGTTGGGGAATTATCGTTTCGGGAGTCTGTTCCACCAGCAATGGTTCGCAGGAAGAAGCTGTGTGAGGGAAACTAACTTCTCGCGAATGGAATATGGAGAGAATATAGGTGGTTTTCTTCTATGCAAGTGGTATGGTGGGTCCTAGCTCTAGGTGTTAGGCGTCTTTTTAACATTCTCTGAAGGTAATATCATTTCTTCTCTGGATAATTGCGTGTTTGCATTTGAAGAGTAAATATTGAAGCATTCATTTTCAGACTACAGTAGAGACACTCTGAGGTCATTAGCTTTTGGTTATTGATTTTCTTTATCAGAAGAAAAATGTATTTAATTTATTACGAATTATTACGGCAAAGTGATTACATTTTGTTTTTTAATATTATATCGTTTTATTTCCCCTTTCCTTTCAATGCTGATCCTATTAGTAATATTAATCGAAACTGCTCTGCTGCTACCATTTATTGCTGTGTTGGGTCGTCACCTTGCGCATGCGTACAAGGTTGGTTAACTCAGCCTCATTCTCGCACTAAAAAAAAAAAATCAAAAATGAATAGATCTTTTACATATCCGGCACGGTGTAGAATGATTAAAATGTGGGCGTGAGGCACGCTGGCAAACGCGTTGCATTTTTCTCACTCTATCCGGTTTAAGGGAATTGAACAAATAGTACGGTAATTGCCAGAATCACCTGGCGTAATAAGAAACAGATAACGTCACACATCAATAGGATCAGCGGACACGGTAGTCGAGGACGGAAATAAAGAGGCGAGAGACACGAGTCGGGTCTTGCAGTGTCGATATGGCGGAGGAGATGGGACAAGTTGAACTACAGACGCCAATTAGATTATTAGCTGGATTGGCGGCGACTTATCAAGTGAAGAAATTGAAAAGGGATTTTTTGATATGGAAGGAAAATAGAAAAGACGGAAAAATACGTTTTTTCCTTCTTACTTGTGCTTTTTGATCTCATTTGACTTTTCCGATAAGGATTTGAAAAGATTGTTAACTATATTGTAGTGGAAATCCGAACTCAGTTGCTAATCAGAAGATGCACAAGAGAAAAAATTAAAAGTTCCTATTGAAGCACTCGGTAATCAGTGTCCCTGTAATCAGTCTTAGGAGACCGAAGGGAAACAATTAAGATATAATCTAGCATTAAAATATATTCATGGCATTTAAGGACAAAACGGACAGCGATAAACAAACTGATAGATAGATAGATAGATAGATAGATAGATCGGAATCTATCTGTGAGAGATAGATATAAACGTAGGTAGATCTATAGATAACACTGTTTGATCATAGTAATAGATAAGAAGAATACGCAAAATGTTAGAAATATATATATATATATATATATATATATATATATAGATAGATAGATAGATAGATAGATAGATATGAATACTCTGTGAGAAACAGATATCAACGTAGGTAGATTTATAGATAACAACATGGTTGGATGGACAGGAGTATAGTAGCCGAATACGCATAACGGGCCCAGAAACATCGATAACACACACACACACCCATATATATATATATATATATATATATATATATATATATATATATATATATAGATAGATAGATAGATAGATATGAATACTCTGTGAGAAACATATCAACGTAGGTAGATTTATAGATAACAACATGGTTAGATAGACAGGAATAGAGTAGCCAAATACGTATACACAGGCTAGAAACATCGATTACATACATACATACATACATATATATATATATATATATATATATATATATATATAGATAGATAGATAGATAGATAGAAACATTGAGGTATATGAACACTCTGAAAAAGATAAGTCAACTGATACACTACCGGCCATAATTATTAGGCCACACCAGTTTTTTTTTTAAATGCTATATTTCATACTATTTTTAGTATTTATTGAAAAGTGGATAATTCTAAATGAAAATGGAAGGGTTCTTTTCTTATTATTACTTTGCAATATTTTACAAGACATCCAGGAAGCCGTTGCTTCGGCCAGCCAATAAGAAGAAGAAACTAGCATGGGGAAGAGAGCACAAAAACTGGACACCAAAACAGTATTAAAAAAGAATGTATGGAAGCATAACGGTTAACTCTGAACTTGAACATGTCAAAATTATATTATTCGAGTAAATATATATATAGCATCTAATTAGCCAGACTAACCTATCTAGGTTTCTCCTTAACTGATCGTCAGAGAGCCAGCTTTCCCTGACGATCCGTTTAAGAGAACCCTAGGTGGCTCATTAGGTGCTTTTTAGTTTGTGCTACCTTTGTATTGAGCGCTTTCTGTTAGATGGTTATTCGTGTCGGCTTTTTTCTTTGGGTATCGTGCTGATTTCAGTCCGAACACTTTTGACTGACTTTCATGTCCTAAGTTCTTTCTTTTTCCACAACCATTTTCTCCTTCGTTCGGTAGTTTCCGAGGAAGTTTATCGCGAAGGTTATCGCAAAGAGTATAATTATAATCACGTTTATATATAGTTTTATAGTTTGTTTATTTTCCAGTTATTTTATAGGTTTCTTGAATTTGTTTTTTAATAGTACATGATTTTTTCATTCTAACAACCCTTTCGGTATATATATATATATATATATATATATAATATTTTGAAAAGAATGGACGTCATAATTATCCCACAAACCCGAGGAACCTTTCGGCCAACACTTCGTTGCCTTAAATTATAAAGGGTCATAGACAAGGACAAAACCAAGACCAATTTCTGTGGTTACAAATCATTATATATATATATATATATATATATATATATATATATATATATATATATACACCTCGGCGTGATGTAATGGTTAGCAAGCTCGTCTCACTAAAGTCATTATAACTGAGTCGTAAGTTCGTTCCTCACTGGTACTCTCTACTTTCGGTTTGGATGTTGAGCGCAGGGCTAACAACCCTGCACAATAAAAAACAGTTTGTTACGGAAACAGCAAAAAGGCTGCCCTACACACCATTAGATATAAGGAAAAGTTTTTTTTTATATATATTGGATGTGCGTTGTGGGGAAATGAATATCGGAATGGAAAATCGAAGAGTCGAATTCGAGTTCCAGCTGAATTCATTTCATTCACTTATGCACAAATGCCCTACAAGGTATTATGCTATCTCTTTTCCCTCAAGCTGTGGGGAGAATAGTAGAAAAGATTTTGTTCGATAGCCTTGATTGGAAACCATTCTACCGCAGAAAGTATTGACTGTTTTCCGACCAAATTTGCATTCGAGTAAAAATCAAATATTTCATTATTACATTTTTTGTTTATTAAGTAGCCACTTTGTTTCAGATGTCAGACGAACGATATTTGATTCAGAAACGTCCACTGAGAGAAGGGTTTTTGCTCCAAGCACATCCTGGGAAACATAGGAGAGGGAGTAGATATTTATGGATAGGAATTCGGAAATATGCAATGTGAAGAATAAAGCACGCGAAGGGAAATCGGTACACTAAACCAGAGAACAGGTTTATTTCGTTTTATTCCCTAAAAAGTTAATTTTGCTTTGTCTGACTTAAAATCATAAATGTAAAATATTTTCCTGATGACGAAAAAGTATAAGTATCTTTAATTTAAATGAAATTTAATTTAAATGAAAATGAAGGTAAACACTATCGCACCTACACAAATCATTATGTATATATATATATATATATATATATATATATGTGTGTGTGTGTGTGTGTGTGTGTATGTGTGTGTGTGTGCATATGGATGTGTACGTGCATATATATATATATATATATATATATATATATATTGTAGATATGAAAGGCTATATATACGTATATAAAACAAATGGATCCAAATATGTGATGTCACAAGATGATTCGCCTGAAGAGAGTCAACTTCAAACTCGAAACTCGTGTACCGTCACAAATACCATGATGGACACTTAATATATTATAGAAAAAGCAAGTAATAATTATAATAATAGCAACAATGAATCTACACTTTAAAGAAAACGTTCACGGCTTCTCGCACTTTTTCTTCTATATATACATACATATGCAGACATATATATGTATATATATAAACTTATTTATGAATGGAACTTTGTCTCTGTGTGTGCATGTGTGTGTGTGTGTGTGTGTGTGTGTGTGTGTGTGTGTCCATTACCTATAGACTCCGAAACGTCTGAACCGATTTTCTTGAAAATTTTACAGAGTTGTACTATAAGCGTCTGCGAGTGTGCGAGTGTTCTTAGCTACGTTTTGAGTCGAGGTACCCCCCTGATAAATATCGAAAACCGATAATCGAAAAATCGGGTTATAGGAGTAGTGGTCCGATTTTAATCAAATTTGATACACTCATAGACAAAGACAAAAGAAACGATATTCAGAAATTTTAAGGTTGCAGTTCTTACAATAGTGCAGAACATCGATAATATATATATATATATATATATATATATATATATATATATATATATATATATAAAAGGCAATATGTTTGTGTGTGTGTCTGTTTATCTGTATGTATGTCCTTTATAAAAATCCAAAATTTTGATCCGATTCTCACCAAACATCACACAAATATTCTTTAGGCTGAGTCTGAACTCCAGGACCATGAATTAGTTTTAAAGCTTTTATTACACCCGAGCAACGCCGGGCTATACCGCTAGTATATATATATATATATATATATATATATATATATATATATATATATATATATATATATTTCGATAGCTAGCTAGCTAGATAGATAGGAATTTTTAACAAGATCTTTTATAAAATGGGTTAACACAGACATAATTTTTAATCTATTTGTTTAAATAATATTTTTTTATATTTTTAAAACAAACTATTTAAACAAATACGAGTATCAATTAAAAAAAATGTTTAAACAAATAAATTATATATATATATATATATATATATATATATATATATATATATATATATAGAGGCGTCTATTTGGATGCGACAAAACGGATAAGATTCATGTTTTAATGCATAATTTTACTTATGCAGGTAAGAAAATCAGAATATTGACAGTGCGATGTAATTTAAAAATCATTCCTCTTCTAAGCATGCATATATATGGTACATATGCAATATACACACACACACACACACACACACACACACACACACACACATATATATATATATATATATATATATATATATATAGAGAGAGAGAGAGAGAGAGAGAGATATGTATATAAAGATAACTTTGTATATATTATGATGTCGGTCTTGTTTGAAGAGAAGATTTTAAGTATGCCAAGAAGAAAAATTGGTTTGGGTGAATTTTCAATCAAAGCAATCAGTTGATTAATATTTAGTTCACGATGAGATGACTCAACGAAAACAGAAAGCAATAAAGAAAGAAAGATAGACGTGGTAACAATCGTGAAAGAAGAAAGAAGAAGGAACAGCTCAAAATGAAAGAAAGAAAAAAGGAATAAGGAAAGAAAGTTAGAAAGAAGAAATAAAACATGAATGAATGAAATAAACCAGATAAAGGTAACAAGCGATAAATATTTAGCATGAATGAGAAAAGAAAATGTAGAAAGGAAAGAAACAAAAGTAATAAGGAAGGAATGAGAGAATCGCTGAATGAATAAAAAAAATAAACAATCAAAGCGAAAATAAAAATAACTAGAAAGAACGAAATAAACAACAAAAAAAGGAAAATAAGAAACGAAAGAGGAATAATATGAAAAAAGAATGAAAAAAGGGGATCAACAAGAAAGATAAAAAAGAAAGGAAAAGAACGAATGAATGATTTAAATGCACGAATTAGAAAGAAAGAGAGAACGAAATAAAAAAGGAAGAGAGAGTAATAAAAGATAAATGAGAACGAAAGAAAGGAAGAAATAAAGAAAGAAACAAAAAGAAAAGAATGATTGAAAACATGAATGAGAAAGAAAGAAAGAAAGAAAGACGTAGTAACCACCTCAAATAAAAAGGAGCAGGTAAAAAAAAGAAAGAGAGAAGGAAAGAAGTTAAGGTAAGAAGAAGAAAGAAAACATGAATGAATGAAAGAAAGCAGAAATTGGTAACAAAAGTAAAAGTAAAAGAGAGATATAATAAAAAAAGAAGGAATAAAAGAATGAATTAATGAAAAAATGAAAGAATGAGAAAGAAACAAACGAATAAAGGAAAGAAGGAAGCAATTAAGAAATTCATAAATGAAAAAAGAAAGAAAGCAAAGATCAAAAGGAAAAAGCAGGCATGAAAGAAATAAGGGAAAAGAGGGAATGAATGAAATAATTCACGAATGAGAAACAAAGAAACAAAGAAGCAATGAGAGAAAGAAATCGAATGTCAAAAAGAATAAAAATGAATGAAAGAAAGGAAAAGAATGAATGAATAAAGGAATGTTAAATGAGAAAGAAAGACGAGATAAGGGTAAGAAAATAAAAAAAAATACAGTCAAAAGTAAAAAGAAAATCATACGAATAAATATGAAAGAAAGACAAACCAACTGATAAATACCTATTTTTCTAGTATCGCCTATTCATACAATCCACTAGCGGGAACATATACCAACCAACACAAGTCAATAATGTTGGCTAAACTTGATATATAAACTAGCACTACAGCCCAGCGTTGCTCGGGTGTAATGAAAGCTTTAAAACTAATCCATGTTCCTGGAGCTCAGACTCTTTGGACGTTGGCACGAAAAACTAAAAAACAATAGTTGTTTCCAGTTAAAGCGAAACTGTAGACTGAAAGAAAAATGAATGGATGTAAGTCAAATTTTGATTTCCTGGTATCGATATGAAATAAGTATTTTTCGTCGTAAACTGAATTTTGACGACTAAATAATTCCTCTGAGTAAATGGTGTCATGGCTGAGACTAAGAACTACAATTATACGTACTTAGAGACAAACCCGAAGCAAAAACTAAAATAAAGGGGCTGAAAAAAATACTGACATACAGGCAGATAAACAGACACACACACAAACATCTTGCCTTATATATATATATATATATATATATATATATATATATATATATATGATCGATTTTCTGCACTATTGTAAGAACTGCAACTTTGAAACTTCTGAATATCGTTTCTTTTGTCTATGAGTGTATCAAAACTGATTAAAATCGGACCACTCCTATTTTTTCGATTATCGATTTTCAATATTTATCGGGGGTACCTCGACACAAAACCTAGCTAAGAACACTCGCAGATGCTTATAGTACAACTGTGTAAATTTTCAAGAAAATTGTTTCAGCTGTTTCGGAGTCTATAGGTAACGGACACACACACACACACACACACAGACACACATACAGAGATACACACACAGACAAATTCCATTTATCAATAAGTTTACATATATATATATATAATTTTCTAAACATATACTGTTAAATATAGGAGAAAATGAATGTTTATTATGTTTAATAACGAGCCGTTCTAAACGTCGTATTTTGGCTTTAATTTCAGTTGAAAATAAAGACAATAATTCTCCAACATTTGGATATTTTTTTATTAATTTGTTTCTAAGCTTTCGGCTCACATGAGCCATCTTCAGAGGGTTTATTAAGACGGTAACACAATAACATCCACCATCACCGACGATTTTATTTTGTGCTGACATAAAACTCCGCTAGGCAACTGCAAAAGTTACCAAAAATAACAAACGCAGTTCGCAAATTTGCAATGCGGTTCTATGACGTTACACCGCGTGATAGCGCGAAATGACAACAGAACCATGTAGTCAAATGCAATGTAATGTGTTACCTATTAAGCTTAGATCCATCTTAATAAAAAATTATCCAAATGTTGGAGAATATTTTGTCTTTATTTTCAACTGAAATTAAAGCCAAAATTCGACGTTTAGAACGGCTCATAATTAAACATAATAGACATTAATTTTCTCTTATATTTAACAGTATATGTTCACAAAATTATTTGCTGCCTCGATACAATATATATATATATATATGTGTGTGTTTGTGTGTGTGTGTGTGTGTGTATGTGTGTGTAAAGTTTAGCCAATATTAGAGAGAGAGAGCGAGAGAAAGAGAGAGAGAGAGAGAAAAAGAGAAAAAGCGAGTGGTCCAAAATAGGTTGACAATAAGTGATAACATTTATTTTGAGGTTACATAGACAATTTTTTTTTTTTTTTAATCATCTCACCCCAAGCAAGGCATTCTACTGCCACTGTTGCGCAGGGGTCTACATAGGGGAAAGTGATGAGAAAGAGGGGTTAGTTATAAGAAAACTCAGGAGCAGGGTAAAGACGGATGAGGATACCGAGGATGTGGGTGGAGTAGATGGTAAAAGAGCTTGTCAGAATGAATGCGAGTTAGTGTGACAGGAGATGTCTATTTACCTTACATTTAAATTCCTGGAGGTTGTAGCTGTCGGGGAAGCAAGTATATGGAAGGGAATTCTACAGGTGGAAAGTGTGTGAAAAGAAGCTGTTAGAGTAGAAATTGCGGTTACACTTTATCGGTTTTGCTGTAAAAGGGTGGAACCTAGTTGCTAATCTAGTAGCTCGTGTAAATTCATACCCAGAGGGCACCAGTGATTTAAGTTCATCGGAGCAGAAGCCGAGAAAGTATTTATGGAAGAGGCACAGGGAAGCCACCTTCCGCCGGTGAGAGAGCGACTGCAGCCGAGCTGCTAAGTCGGTATCGATCAAATTGCGGATTCTATATTTGAATTATATTTGTTTTAACATTATTACTTTTTAGTAAATACTCATATTTGAGTGAATATTCTGCTTATCTTTATATTTTCTAAACATATACTGTTAAATAAAACAGACAATGAATCTTTATTATGTTTATTCATGAGCCGTTCTAAACATCGTATTTTGGCTTTAATTTCAGGTGAAAATAAAGACAAAAATTGTCAAAAATTTGGATTTTTTTATTATGCTTGTTCTATGCTTTCGGCTCACATGAGCCATCTTCAGAAAAGTTACAGGGACGTTAACATAAAACCATCCCCCATCAACGATACTTTTATTTTGCGTTGACATAAAACATTATGCTACAGACGCAGTTCGTAAATTTGTAATTATTTTTTTTACTCCTATCACACCGAGCAAGGAGGTAAAGCTACTGATGTGCAGGGGGCTACATAGTAGTGAAAAGTTTGGAAAAGAGAAAGCCGGAAACCACATCTTAAACAGGGAACAAGAGATGAGCCTCTTCACCTTTTCAATAGATGTGGGTGGAGCATGAACTGGGCGATAGTTTAGTCTATCGACTCCAATTGAGGAGAAAAAAAAGAAAAGAGTAAAAAGATTGGAAAAGAGAAAGTCGGAAACCACATCCTAATCAGGGAACAAGAGATGAGCCTCTTAATGCGGTTCAATGACGTCACACTGCGTGAGAGACCAAAATGTTAACAGAACCATATCTCTAAAATGCAATGTAATGTGTTTTGACCAGATTGAAATGTGATTTTATTAAGTGTGGTTTGTTTAGATTTAATGTAGATGGCCTCCAGTATCTGTCCCCTTGTGCATTAATTCCTCGACATTTATCTCTTATGTAATTTTTCAAATCATTAACACTTGTTGTTCTTTGGCTATAAGATTTGTCCTTGAGTACTGCCCGAAAGAAGAAATCCATTGGGGATAAGTCAGAGAAATGTGCTCGCCAATTAATTGGACCTGTTCTGCCAATCCATACCTCAAGAAATGTTTCAACAAAATACACACGGATTGCTCTTGAATAATGTAATATAAGAGACATTACTGTAATAATATAGCCAATACACAAACCTATACCACCTATATTTCGACCACCCTGTATAAGTATATATATATATATATATATATATATATATAGTAATGTTAATTATAGTAATAATACCAACACCAACAGAACTAATTTTGTCATGACTAGCAATAATTAAACTACAAATGAAATCGTCTTGAAACCCACCGGGAACGAACGCAGAGGGAAAAGAAGGGGAAGAAAAAAGAAACAAACGAAATATTTGAACAAAAAGTCAAGCATTCGTAAGAAAGAAAAAAACCCAAGACGAAAATCTTAACAATAAAGAGTATTTATTTCAATACGAAAGCAGAGTACACAAAGCACTCAAAGTGCCAATTTTCCCTGACGAGCTGTTAAGCGAAGTCGTGGTAGGTTATTAGCTCACTATTAGATTTTCGATATATATATATATATATATATATATATATATATATATATATAAAGAGAGAGAGAGAGAGTGAGACAGACAGATAGACAGACAGATAGATATTCTTCTTCTACTTCTTCTTCTATGTGCCATGTCCCTTCAGGACATAGGCGATCGTGGCCTTCCACTTTTCCCTATCCCGTATATTTCTTTGCACTCCTTCTCTTATTACCTCTTCCTGCCATCCATTTGCTCAAACCCATCAAGTATGTCATGCATTGCATTACCCTGTCTCTCTTCTATATCTGTCCTGTGAGCATCAGATTCTTCAAGCCCTCCTCCCTCATTACATGTCCCAGAAACTTCAGCTGTCTTTTCTTGGTGTTAAATATCAGTTTCCTCTTCGTTTCCATCCTCTCGTTTCCATCGTCTTACAACATTCTCGTTGTTCACATGATCGACCCTTGGAATCCTCAGCATCCTTCTGTAGAATCACATTTCGAGGGATATAATAAATAATGCTACATACTAAATTAATATTTTTGAGTCGTTATTATCATTACACTCAATCCTACAGTCACAGATATCTTCCTACGTTGCTTGCTTGTTACCATTTTTATAACATGTTTATGGTATTAATAAATTAAAAAAATAACATTAATTATAAGAGTATAAAATAATAATTATTATTATTATCATTATTATCATTATTATTATTATTATTATTTTATACTCTTCATTTTATATTCTCGTATTAATACACTAACAAGAAAAAAATAAAAAATAGTTCTCAGTCAAGCACTTTATCATTCATAGTTGGCGTCATTTGCCCGGAGCAAGAGGCAAAAAGAAATACGATAGAACAAAGGCCATTAAAAAAATTGTTACAGGTGGCACGACTAAAGGATTGGTGATTTTCCTGTTGAAGTCTTTAACGCCCACTAGATTTGAAATGTAGCCCAGTTAAAAAGAAATGTATTCAAAAGCAAGCATCAAAGCCTGGCTGAGAAAACTCTAACAGTTCCTTTTCGCGTACTTCCCGCCTGTGGAACTCCCTTCCGTTTACTTGCTTCCCCGATAGCTACCATCAACAAAAGCTTAAATGCAACGTCGATTGCCCTCTTCTATCTCCTTGAATTCCATTCATTTTTAATCTTTTCAACGACACTCCCTGTACCCTGTTTTTTCTCTCACTATACATACATATATATATATATATATATATTGTAATTTTCTTATTACAATGGGTTATAAAAGCATAATATCACCTCACAAAAATTTTCATGTCTCAGAACAATACTGTTCTTCTTCAGGTGATATGTTAAAATAAATGGTGAAAATGATTTATCTTTAAAATATAAGATGAATTCATGGTTATTTAGAAAATCCAACCTTCTGTTAAAAATTATTGTCTACCCATTTAAAAAATCCAAGGTTCCACTATGTATCTTACCCAGACAAAATTAAAAAGTGACAAGCCTTCCTGCTCTCTTTCATAACCCCAATAGTAAAATTCCATGGTTGCATATATCTAATTTTTGATTGAACAATATTGACACACCTCAAAAATTTTCTCCAACTGCCACTCCCTAAGTTTATGCTCGTTCGTTTCTTTTTCGCTTACTTTTGCTACCTTCTGCAGAACGTACTACATTTTCATTTCCGTGTCTGCAACCTTGTCATCCGCGTATCTTATATTAATTGTGGTCGCCAATGATGAATCCAGCAAGGTTTTTATTTATCTCATAATTTCTTTGCTGTACAGGTTGAATAGATCGGATGAGAAAACACATTCTTGTCTTACGCCCCCTTCTATTTTTGTATATCTGCTGAGTTTGCTTCCTATCCGTGTACAAGCGGTTTGCTGCCAATGTAGATTCTTGATTATCCTAATGTTTTTCCAAAAATATCAACGTTGTCCAGCATCTCTATGAAGACTTTGTGGTATACTCTGTCAAACGTCTTTGTGCAGTCTGAAAAGCACAGATAAAATCCCTTCTGCATTTCTACTGCTGTTTCAGATAGCATTCTGAGCTTGAATATTGTATTCCTTCCGGTATCGTTAACAAAGCCACGCTGTTCTTGTCCTATCTCTGGGCCGATTCTGCTGCGCGCTCTGTTCATCAGAATCCGGATGATGAGTTTTGTTACATGGTTCTTTAAGCTGAGTGTTCGGTGGAGTTCACATTCCTTTGCACCTGGCTTCTTAGGTAGTGCTACGATAACTGATCTGCTTAGGTCCTCCGGTAATTGGCGCTGTTACAGATTTCGTTTAATATTTCTATGAGTCTGTTCAGGCAAAAGCGTTCTAAGCACAGCATCATCTCTATTACAATCCCGTCTGGTCCTAATTTTTTGTTTCTCTTCAATTTGGCCATTGCTGATTTCACTTCAGTTTTTAATATTTCAAGTCCATCCGTATTTTTGTACATTGTTGGTTGTTCTCTCTTGTTGTGGAAGAGATCTTCGATGTACTCGTCTCATCACTGAAGTATTTGTTTTCTTTTTCTAATATTAGTGTACCGTGCTTTGTTTTTCTACATCCTGTTGCTAAGCAGTTCTTTGGTCCTGTTAATTCCTTTATTTTTTATGCATGTCGTTATTTGTTGTGCTCAGTCTCTCTACTTCGGCACATCTGTCGTTGAGCTACCTTTCTTTAGCTTCTCTACATTTGCTCTTTATTTCCTTTTGTTGTTTCTTGTATTCCTGTGCATATCTTGGCATCATTTTCTGTCTGTTTTTGCATAATGTCAAGAATCTCTTCGGTGGTTCACCAGTTCTCTTCTGTTGTTTTTCCTTTAGTTTTGCTGATGTTGTTTGTGGATGTCACTAGGGCTACTCTTAGTGCCGCCCATTTTGAACTTCCGTTTACAATTTGTCATTCGTATTTCGTTTTCACGCTCTCCGTATACATTTCTTGCGGGTTCGGGTCATTCATAAATCTATTGCGATGCAGTCTCAGGGCTGTGTTAGGTTTATTTAATCTCCTTAGTTTTCTCTATCTAAAATGAGTGTGAACTTAGTTTTTTATGCTCAATGAGAAAAATTTCGATTCCATTTCTGCCTTAAGTCTCTAGTTAGGACGCGGAAGAAAATGTGTATACAGCAGAAATTCAAGGAAATAATAATAATAATAATAATAATAATAATAATAATAATAATAATAATTGCCCCAAATGCATATAAAAATCGTCACGATAGAGTGGGGCAATATTTACATGGGACAATGTGCAAACACTATGGAAAATCTGTAAACAAACACTGGTATGAACATCAGCCAGCACCAGTTACAGAAATAGATGTCACCAATATATGGGATTACACCAGCTACACAGACAGAACAACTGAAGCAAACAAGCCGGACATTTTTGTTAAAAACCAGAAAGAAAAAACTTGTCTATTAATTGATATGGCTTGTCCAGCAGATTGTAACATAGCAACCAAGGAATTTGAAAAACTGTCAAAATATAAAAACCTGGAAATTGAAATAGAAAAATTGTGGAAATTGAAAACAAGTGTTGTGCCAGTGATAGTAGGTGCACTTGGAATGATAAAAAATGGAACAAAACAACACATTGAAAGAATCCCTGAAAATCCCAGTTTAAGAGATATACAAAAAATTGTCTTATTAAGTACAGCCCACACACTAAGGAGATCTTTGTCTATGTAGCGCTAGGGATGATGGGGAAGATAGAAAAAACATGAAATGGAGCCATAACAACACGCCACGACCTGCCTTAGGTCTTCCCGCAGTTGGTTGGTAATGCGACCATAGCAGAAATCGAAATATGATGAAAAATGACATAATAATATTTTTAAGGAAATTATGTTGTAGGAGGTAAACTTATAATCGAAGATGGTAAACTCTGAATATAAAATTAGCTTATTGGAGGCCCCACTTTCACATATAAGGCGCTGAGCGATTTTGGGCAATTGGTTATTTTTAGTGAAAAGTCCGTCTTATAAATTGACAAGTACAGCACGAATTTCCGAACACGCCATATTTCGATATTCAACCGAAGTAAACCCAGGATTACCAAAAACGGCCTTTAAGGAAAACAAGTTGTCATCACTGATTTAAAAGATTGCGTAACTCCTTTGGAATTGTGCCGTATATAATATAACATAAAATTAATACATATAGAATGAAACCATTAAACAAGTAAAGAAAAAATAAAATGAAAACAGAAGATAAAAAGAAAAATCAAAGAACAAAACTCAGAAGATAGGAAGATGATTAGTTCAGCTGTAATTGAAAGAAAGAATCAAAGCCCAATGAAGGAATCCTTGCAGGAAACAAAGATAAATAGTTAAAAAAGAAAAAAGAAAAGAAAAGAAAACATTGTAAGACGATAAAAGAAAAGACCGAAAGAAACAATTCAGAAAAAAAAAGTTAAAAGCAAAGTTCTTTCTACTTTACACTTGTCATTAAAGAAAGCAACTTAATTTAATAATTTCGACAAGACGCGATGTTGTAAAAGAAAAAGAAAAAATCCTTTTTTTTCAAAGAATCCGTACAACTTCCTTATCATCTTTTTGATAAACGTCCAACTATTATTGAGAAGCAAACGAAGTTTCTTAAAAACGTTATTCGAATTAAACGACTTACAACTTTGTTTATTTTCGACGATTCTAGAATTTCTTTCTTTTGTCTAAAAACGAAACACAACAAAAAAAGATAACCTTCACACGACAATATACGAGTGTCGGTCAATATATAATGCTTACAGAGTTTTTTTAATCGTTTCACCCCAAGCAAGGTGGTAACGCCATCGATGCGCAGGGGGCTGCATAAGAGAAAAAGATTAGATAGGAGGAGAGTAAAGAGAAAGATGAACCAGTTACAGGGGGTGTCAGAGAAAGGAGCAAGAGAAGGATGGGAATACAGGTGTGATGACAGTTGCAAAGGTAGAGAGAAAAGAAAAGATATACAGGGTGATGTAGAAAGAACTGGAGTCAAGTGGTTAAGAGATGGTTATTGACATTGCATTTAAATTCCTGGAGGTTGTTGCCGTCAGAATAGCAAAAATATGGAAGAGAGTTCCACAGGCGGGAAGTGCGAGAAAAGAAGTTGATGGAGTAGAATCGTCGGCTGCATTTGGTTGATCCAACTGTGAATAGGTAGGACCCAGTTGTCAGTCTGGTTGCACGGTTAAACTCATGTGGCAGAGGCACCAGTGACTTAAGTTCGTCAGAGCAGAAGCCATAAAAATATTTATAGAACAGACAGAGGGAAGCCACATCACGTCGGTGATAAAATGGCTAGAGTTGAGCCGAACAGTAAAAGCAGAAACAGATTTTAATTACAGCGTTAATAGTTAAAGTATACAAAATATACAAAAACTAACACAAGACTTTCCGTATTTCAGTTTCGTCTTCGGCATCGTCTCTTATATTCTCAATCGTTGTACGACTCTTGCTTAAAATGTAACGCCTGGTCTTTTGTTTTCATTACGACAAATTTAATACCCTTGGGAAAGGTATTAATCCGTCTCTTCTCTCCAGTTATGGGTTAAATAATAAAGCAGATTAGGTTCTATAGCCTTGGTTGGCAACCAGTTTAGCAGAAAAAGCAATGACAACCTACTGCGGAATAATCTTCTACCCAGTCAGTCATGTCACTTTCGAGACATGATCGCCCAAAGTGTGTATCCCGTATGGCACTTAACTGACTGAATTTAATAGTATAAGGACATAAAATGTACCAAAACGAACACAAAGCTCTCAGTATTTCAGACATAATCATCGGTACTGACTGTTTGCTTCTTAATCGTTGTACAAGTCTTCGTTAAAATGTAACGCTTGTTCATATGCAATAATTACATCCAATTTAATAGTTTAAAGATAGAAAATATACCGAAACTAACATGAAGGTATCAGGATTCAAAATCAAGCGCTCCACAACGTTCCTTCGCAATCGTTCCAAAAGTGTATGTCAAAAAATATGGCTACACTATATCGAACAAAATGTTAGGAACAAAAACTCCATCCATAGTGGAAAAAGCAACAGCTGCTATTTTCCTAAAAAAAAAACAAAAAAAACATTGTTTTAAGAGAAAGATATAATTCAAAGGATGTGCGTTGTGGTGCAGTGAATATCGACTCGGAACGTGGAATCCGGGACCTGAGTTCGAATTCTAGTTGAATTCATTGCATTCACTTACGCACAAATACCCTTGGGAAAGGTATTAATCCCTCCAGTTATGCGTTAAATAACAGGACAGATTGGGTTCTGTAGCCTTGGCTGGCAACCAGTCTACCACAGAAGGCAATGGCAACCTACTGCGGGATAATCTTCTTCCCAGTCAGTCGTGCCTCTTTCGAGGCATGATCGCCCAAGCGTGTTTCCCGTATGGCACTTAACTGATATTTCAAACAACGGTAGCCATGGCTTCTTGCTTTATCAATATCGATTTTCTGTTCTAAGTAAATTGATGTGATAACATTACCATAAATAGTAGTAATATCACGGAAAGCTTAACGTTCACAAACTAGTCCGAAGTATGGGGATAAAGTACATCCGGAACTAAGGTCTCTGACAAAAGATAAAGGTTTTAACGAGCGTGGGACCGTCTCTTAATTGTTGCTGTCCCGAGTTATACCCAGAACCGGTGTGGTAGCACCTCTTCTGATCCAAGCTATAGGTAAATAGTGACACCCTAATCAAAACACTATGAAAGTATAAAAATTAATTTTTGTAGTATAAAAGAATTATCAAAAATACATATTAATAAAATAAAAACCTGCATACTAGCAAATTTTAAAAGATTCACCCAAATCTGTTTAAAATACTACCAAACAAATTACATGATCGAACTCTTTCATGGCCTTAATCTATATAATATCCTACAATTTCTTTAAAACAATCAAACAATATAAAAATTATAACTTCAAAAAACTACAATATAAAATACACATACCATTGTCTCTAGGAATTATGTTCTCACAAACATGTACACTACCAGCCATAATTATTAGGCGACCCTGTTTTTTAAAAGAAATGATGTATTTCATATTATTTTTATTATTTATTGCTAAGTGGATAATACTAAATAAAAATAGAATGTTTTTTTTGTTATTATTACTTTGCAAAATTTTACAAGACAAGGAAGCAAAGATGAACTTGTTCGAATCAGCCTAAAGTTTCTTCATTCTTTGATTGATGAAACTGCAATATAAGTAATTATTAAATATTTATAAATTCATTTGATGCTCATGCTATTGTGCAGTATTAACAAACTATTTTTATTTACAATTATTCACTTGGCAATATTTACCAAAAAAAAAAATTAGTATGAAATACATCATTTTTTAAAACACTAGGGTGGCACAAAAGCTGAGTATCATCTACCATGTATTCAATTGCGAAAGTGGAATAACATTTTTATTGCTTTCAGGCTCCTACAAAAATTAAATTTCGGCAAAACATTTACTCATAAGGAGTTAATATAGCGTTAAGCGGAGAAATGAAATCGCACACACACACACACACACACACACACACACACACACACACACACACATATATATATATATATATATATATATATATATATGAGGTAACAATATTGAGGAAAAAATTATGACTAAGTGGAAAAAGTTTTCTTGTGATACGTTTCGACAAATTTAGTTTGATGAATTCCTAAAGGACAAAACGCGCTACAAAGAAAAAATTTCACTATGTTATTTTATTATAGCAATACTCGCGATAAATTTAACGAACTCAAATATATAAAACTAATAATTATTAGGAATAATTTCCTCATTCATCTATGTTGCAAGACAAATGAGACTATAGATACAAGAAGTAAAAACAAACAATAATGAAATCGTCTGTAGTATAATAAAGGCTTTCGTGTATTTATTAGCACACACACACACACACACACACACACATATATATATATATATATATATATATATATATAATTAAAAAATCTAGGAAAATATTGGTAAATAATTCCAGAGGATCTTCGTAATCTCGGTTAAATATTAAAATTAATCCAACAAACAGGTCGATGTGAATTTAATTTACAGGGCAGATATTCATTTATTTCATCTGTAAATTCAGATCACATTTAGTGGGGATAGCTATTTCAACAGGTCATTTCGAGACATGCATTATCAACCCCAGTCGACCGGAGAATGAAGAAGATTTCTGGGAATAAAGTTTATATATATATATATATATATATATACAAATGAATAAGTAACGAAGAAAATAATTGCAAAGTTCAAAAATTAATTTAAAACAGTGCTCAATATAAAAATAGAACAATGAATATTTATTATAAATTATAAATTAGAACATGTACAAACTACACACTACAACAAAATTGTACATTTTGTTTCGAAATTAAACGAACAATGTTTTATCAGGTAGTTAATAATGATGGTAATAAACGTTTTATTGAAAACTTAAAAAAAACTCAACATCCTTTTATTTTTGTAAATCTTCTCTTTTTTTGTACGTGGTAAAATACATTAAAAAAGAGGGGGGAAAAGAAAGAAGGCAGAAAAGAAGAAAACAAGATGAGAAATCAAAAAAGAGGAAATGGAAAGACACAGAGGAAATTATATTTAAAACGCTTTTTCATCTGGCCTTTCAATTCGCTGAATTTTATTCAGACATTTCTAAAGAAGAGTTTAATAATTTCAAACTTACGAGGGTCATTCAATAAATAAGGTGAAGTTTTCGGTATAAGGAGTTCTAATACAGATAGAGGCTTACTTTTTTATTTTTCACCGTAGTCTCCCAGCAGTGTCACACATTTTTCCCATCTGTGCACAAGCTTCTGTATTCCTTCAGGAAAAAACCTTTGGACTGATGTCTCAGCCAATAGTTCACAGCACTTTTGACTTCATCGTCACTTTCAAACTTCGTGCCTGGCGTGAACGTTTTCAAGGGACCAAACAGGTGAAAGTTTGAAGGGGCAAGGTCTGGGCAGTAAGGGGAATGAGGGAGCCGTTTCCAGCCCAGCTCGTTGATGGTCTGCACCGTTTGGGCTGCTGTGTGAGTCATTGCAGCTGACTTTCATGTAGGCAAGGTCATCATGGACAGTTTTGTGTGGTGTCCCAACAGATAGGCTCAAAGACCTTGCAATGTCACCCTTCTGTCAGACTGTATGAGGTCATTGACTGATTCGATCACTTCAGGAGACACTTCTTTAGGTCTCCCAGGCCTATCTTCATATTCAACATTGCTCCGTCCTTCTTTAAACAATTTAGCCCACTCCTAGATATTTTTTGGGCTAAAACATGTGGCACCATACACAGTTGACATTCTTCTATGAATTTCCACTGGTTTGCATCCTTCAGCAACCAAAAACTTGATAACTGACCTCTGTTCAATACTAGAGCATGCTTCTTTGTCGGCCATCTGTGTTAATCTCCAAAACTCTCAAAGTCTTTTTTTCAATCTGCAAAAATATTGAATCCCTTTGAAAAAAAAGTAAAGGAAAAAATAAAAAGTAAGCTTCTATATGTATTAGAAGTCCTTATACCGAAAAATTCACCTTATTTATTGAATGATCCTCGTACATGAAGGTTATCCCAATAAATAAGTAACGAAGAAAATAATTGCATGATATTTTTATTCTATTTTATTGTTAATTTTAAATTTCAATTTTATTTTCACTTTTAAATTTTAATTTTTTTGTTTAATTCTTATTTATTTTTATAAATTTTGTTTTACTTCTTCAGTTTATTAAACTAGCACTGATGATTTTATATCTTCGTGATGTGTTTTTAAATGCCTTCAGATTAGAGTTTTATGACTAATTCCTATCCGTGGAACCTCCTTGCGTTAACTTGTTTCCATGAGAGCTACAATCTCCAAAAATGAAATGCAACGTCAATGGACATCTTCTATTTTCTTGAATCCCATTCATCTTTTACCCCCTGTAGAGTGATTTTTCTTGCTGCAACCCACTGCACACTAGTGGTAATCCCGCCTTGTTTGGGGTGAAATGATAAAAAATGATTTTAGTAAACGGATTTGTAACTTTTGGACTAGACCTCGGATCTCTATATTTGGTTTTATTTTTTTTTAAATTTTTCATCATTGACTTTGCTGATGGCATCAATTCTGATGATGCAAACATTTACTACTTTCTCGATAGTAAAGTTTATCAGTCGATTAAGTGAAGTTGTTATCTCATCTCAAAAACGACCTGCAGTCTGTTGTTAACTGGAGCAAAAGATGGATCGTTAATTTTAATGTCTCCAAAACAAAAATGCTCTCGATTAAGCTGTTGTAGATTCATTACTATGATATCTTGGTCGGTGTGGAATTTTAACCTGAAGTGTATTTTGCACTGAATGACGCAGATAAGTTGTTGTAAGATTTGAAAAAAATGGGTATTGTTTTAAAATGTCAAATAAGTGCAAACATGCACATGGGGATCTAGATTTTTTTATGGCTAGCGCGTCAAGAAGAGTCAGCGCCTGCAGATGAATGCACCGAAGAAACAGGTAGTGGTGTCAGCTGACAAGGAGAGTCAGTGAGATTTGAGTTAAATTTTTAGTAGTAATTGTGGGTTGGTTTTCGGGTGTTGCAGAAATCAGTTGGGTTTTGGAAGTAGAAGAGAAGAGAATGGCCTTTTGTTTAATCTGTCTGGAATGCGTGTGTGCCAACACCTCAGAACAAAACCTACTACATCCCTCGGCGAGTCATCGCCTTGTAAAAGAGAGCGAATAAAATACAAATGTATATTATATTAGCAGTATTATTATTATCGGTCAAGAAGCAGCGGTTTCTCACCGATATTTTGATTCAAGAAGAATATTCTAAAGAGGGCATATAACAATTGGTCCCCGTTGAATGGCTTGAAGTTGTTTACGAAGAAGTTGATATTTGCGTCGACATTTTGAAGAGAAGATTATGAAGTTTCAGTTGCTGCAGATTTAATACTCGTCCCAGATGGGTATACAACAAATCATTTGAGAGATCTCTTTCTGTCTTTTATTGTCAAGACCTCTGGGAGAGCGACTCGTTGCTAACGTTCTCGGGCTAACATTCTCAGGTTAACATTTACAGCTGACAGGAATAAGAAAGACAATAAAAACCATTAATAAGTCTGTTTTTTTATAATCGTGTCGCCCCAAGCAAGGCATTTTACTGCCACTGTTGTGCAGGGGGTTGCATAGGAGGAATGTTATGAGAAGGAATGAGAGGTTGCAGGGGGTGTCAGGAAGAGAGTAGGATAAGGAAGAGAATACTGATGAGAGTGGGGTGAATAAATAAAAAGCATGCGAGAGAGGATGTAAGTTAGTGAGACAGGAGACGACTATTGACTTTACATTTAAATTCTTGGAGATTATAGCTGTCGGGAAAGCAAGTGTGCGGAAGGGAATTCCACAGACGGTAAGTGCGAGAAAAGAAGCTGCCAAGTCGGGATCGATCACATTACAAATTCTCCGTTGAGTTTAGTCGAGAACACCTAAGTGGATAGAAGGAGCACCCGACCAGATATGGTAGCAATAAGAAAGTTGGTTCACTGTGTCAATTTTTCTCCCTTGGCTCTATCTTAAAAACCTATGAGGACCATTTATTCATACCTCGAATATTACTGACACATATGTTCCGGTGCTTCTGCTATATTTATTTAGAATTACTTGATAAATTCCAAAGATAAATAAGCAATATTATCGATCTCGACAATGCGTCTCTGCATCGGTGAATTTTTTCCGCTGTAAATTTGCCTCCCTGTGCCTTGTCTATAAATATTTGATGGTAATTATGTCGATTAGCTCTTTATTATCTAGATTTTGTGAATTTAAGCTCAGTACTAGGGATGTGCATTGTGGTGCAGTGGATATCGGCTCGGAAGGAGAAATCGGGGAGCCGTGTTCGAATTACAGTTCAATTCATTGCATTCACTTACGCGCAAATACCCTTGGGAAAGGTATTAATCCGTCTCTTCCCTCCAGTTATGGGTTTAATAACAAGACAGGTTGGGTTCTACAGCCTTGGTTAAAACCAGTATACTGCAGGAAATAATGGCAACTTACTGCGGGATAATCTTCTGCCCAGTCTGTCATGTCTTTTTCGAGACATGATCGCCCAAGCGTGTATCACGTATGGCACTTAACTGACTGACTAGATACTATAAAACCTCTTACAGGAAGGAGATAAAGAAAACAGAAACAAAGGACTATATATCAACTGCAAGAAAACTGAATGCATGGTTATCAGCCCAAAATGCCAATTAAAAATTGGTAATACGAAAATGAAACAGATGCAGAAATTTAAATAACTGGTAAGTGTTCTAACAGAGAGCGGAACATGCGATACAGAGATCCAAAGCCGTATTGGCATTGTCAAAGATGAATTCCAGAAGCTGAATAAAATATTAAGAGACAGGAAAATTTCAATGGAAACAAAGAAGAGGGTACTGGATTGGTATGTGATGCCGGTCCTTCAATAAGGAAAAAGCGAATGCTGGACAATTTCATCAAAAATGAAGGGAAGACTTGAAGCAACGGAAATGAGGATCTAAAAACGATGTTGAGGATACCATGGGGCAGAACACATGAGCAATGTAGAAATTTTGGAGAGGATGGACACAAAAAGAAAAATGATACTTAGCTTCAGGAAAAGACAGCTGATGATTTTAGGATATGTAATGAGGAAGGACGGTTTGGAGAATCTGATGCTCACGGGTCGGATAGAAGAGAAGAGGGATAAAGGTGGAGCGGGGATTCTGTGGAATAACAAGAGAATAGGTATTAAGAGTGACAAGAGATAGGGAGATGCGGAAGACCATGATCTCCTACTTTCTGAAGAGACACGGCTCATAGAAGAAGAAGAAGAAGAAGAAGAAGAAGAAGAAGAAGAAGAAGAAAACTAGATTGGACAGAAGAGCTCGTCATTTTACAGTTGAATGAAATCGTAACTTCTATGCTAAGAGTTTCCTTTCTCGAGACGTCCTTCTTTTGGAACTCTCTCCCGGCTATGGCTTTTCCAAAATTTTAAATGAAATGTCAATCGTTATCAAGTGTGTTTTTGATCGCTCTTGCTTCTTAATTTTTCTTATTATTTCACACTCATTAACTTTTTGAGTCTTAGTGGCTTTACTGCCTTCCGGGTTTTCGATTAAGAAAAACAGTGATTATGTAAAAGGTTCATTCCGTAATTCCCTGTAGTTTATGCAGATCGTCCGAAACCTTATTATAATAACAACGAAAATGATAAGAATCATCCGAATAGGAATAATATTTTTTCTTTTCAAATACTGTTGCGTTGTTGAACAGATTTTCGGAAATATATTTCCCATTGCTTACAGACTTTACCCATCCAAAGATGGTTAACCAATATCCTTCCTGCATAACGCAATGCACTTCACTTCTTGTCATTTTCTTATGCTAATACAACCCCTAAAAGTAACCCTCTATATTGAGTGGCTCTTAGGCATTGATTTGGGTGAATAATACTCTCTAAAAATGCACGGTTATTTTTCACTGTATTTCTTTTGAATTTGAATCTGAGTATTTCCAAAAAGACGAAATGACATAAACAAATATATCTCCTTAAACTAGAAATTTAGAGGGAAATGAATATGTTATACATTTACGCTCGAGACAATGCTTAGGAGTACAAATTGTATTTTCTAATGATAAAACGGAATATCACATGGCAGTTGGCATGCATTATTGACCGTTATAGAAAAGTTTGAAATATCTTCCAGCTGAAAATAAGTAAACATCTACTTTATTATAAGGCAGAGGAGAATTTAAAAAGAAACAGCTTTAGGGACAGCATCTCAGAACAGTTCAGATATTAACCACCGTACACCAAAATATACGCTAAAATGATTCAACTATACACACCAACTTTGAAAAGTTAAAGACGAGAAAATTGAAAATTTTAAAGTAATATTAACAGAAATATAAAGAAAGAAGTAGCATAACAACGTCTACAGAAAGAAAGACCAAAAATTGCAGATCATTTCGCTTAAAAATACAATAGAGAAAATAAATTAATAATTATCGATACATATTTAAAAAAAAAACATGGAAACGCCCAAATCAAGAAACATAAAATATCAAATTGACTGCAAAATTATTCACAAAACTATTAGGTTGTCCCAAAGTTTCGTAAACACTTGCAAAAAATTGAAATTTTAATAGCAAAATCAACAAAAATTATTGCTCAAAATAATGACCATCAGTTTCTAAGACTTTCTGCCATCGATCTGCAAGTTTTCGGATCTGGTCAAAGTAACATTCAACCGGCTTCGAATCAAAGAATTCTTGACACGCTTCCTCGACTTCATCAAACGAGTCGAATCGGCGGCCCTTTAGAAAGTGTTGCATTGAGCAGAAAAGGCCGTAATCTGATGGAGCACAGTCAGAACTATAGGCTGGATGTGGTAGAACTTCAACGCCGTCCAGGTCTTCAAAACTAGTCTTTGAACCTCCTGGCGGTGTGTGGCTTGTCATTGTCCTGCTGCATCAAAGTGCGCTTTCGGTTGATCAGAGCCAGGTACTTTTACTTCAACTTTTCGTCGACCCGCTCAAGTTGCTGACAGTAAAGTTCGGCACTGATGGCACAACCATTTGGAACCAACTCAAAATGCACGATTCCTTCAAAGTTCCACCAAACGCACAACATGACTTTCTTGCCGAATCGATCTTGTTTTGGAACTGACGGTGTATCTTGCCCTTTCTGAACCCATCGCTTGTCTCGATTGTGCTGGACCAGATAGAGCCATTTTTCACGTGTTTACGAACTTTTCGGACAACCTAATATATGATGTACTGGACATGAGATTTTCCCATCCGAAAATGGCCTGAAAAGGCAAATGGTTAAGAACATGAATCATTTCATATTTGTCAGGTTAATATTTTGGTTTCATAGCAATTTGCAATGATGCGTGAGACTATCTCTAGCGCAGTATATTCTAGGTTCAATTTTTTTAACTCTACCAAATTTATTATAACCCATCTATACACCGTTTTATTTGAAGTGTTTGATCTTTACTACTTCCACATCATCGATTTTTATGATGGATTTAGTGTTTTTGCAATCATTTGTTTCATCCAAATGTCACATCGTTATTTTTGTTTTGGAAAGGTTTATCTTCAGTCCTATATTTTATTGCTTATTTTGTTACTTCAAAATTTAGGATGTTCTATTATACACCCTACATCAGAAATAACATCTTTAAGTGAAAATAATGGTGAACCCTCTACTTGGAGGGGTAAAGATTGTAAGTATTTGGAAATATATTTCCGAAAATCTGTTCAACAAGCCAACAGTATTTGAAAAGAAATATTTATATCATTATGCAACACTAAATCGTATATTAGTTTCCAATTAAAAAATATGTTTAATTATCAGAAAAATGTTTGGAATGATAACGAATCATCTAGAAATTATAGATAATATATATATATATATATATATATATATATATATATATATATATATATATATATTTCATCCCTTCACTTACAAAGTAAAAACCAAAAATAGACTGATCTTAAAAGAATTTTTGTGACGTATATTTCTCAAATCTAGACCGTTATTTATTTTTGTCCTCTTCTTTATCCCATTTTTTCTTCATTTTGAGATAGAACTGTGTTACTGAGGAGACGTGGATTCTCTATTAGAGATTTCATGTCGAAATGTGCATTCGACATTTTTGAATTTTGAAAATTTTCTTTAATTTATATTTATATATATATATATGTGTGTGTGTGTGTTTTAAATCGACAAAGGACAAGCAAACAAGTAAAATGCCAAAACCCGATCTTATAAATATTAATGCTATCAATATTATTATTTTTTTTATTCCCACCCTTTCTAACTTTCTGTGTATGGGTATGTTTATGGGCTTCTTCCTGTATAAAGATTTTGTAACATATTTTAATTAATAAAGTTTTTGCTTTTAACCGTTGAAAATACCATTCTGCTTTTTCAAATCAATACATATATATATATATATCGAATTCGTTTCATTCACTTACACAAAAATGTTCTTAGGAAAGTTATTAGTCCATCTCTTTCCTCTTCAGCTATGGGTTGAATGTCAGTGCACATTGGGTTCTATAGCCTTGGTCGGCAGCCTGTCTACCGCAGAAAGTAATGTCAACCAACTACCCGAAAAAGCTTCTGCTTAATCTCTTATGTCTCGATAAAAACATGATCACCCAAGCGTGTATCACTTATGGCAATTAACTGACTGGCTGTTATATATGCACATACACACATACATACACACACACTCACTTGTGTCATATCTTGAATGTTTCTGTGCGGATGCATGCGTGTGGGCATTCGTGTTTGAATAAGTTTAAAAAATAAATATTTTCAAATTTTAGTGTTTTCAACGATATATGATTGGGATATCTGTTTTCGGTGTAATAAATGACGATTTTGTTGTCGTACGACTAACCTATTTCCTCTAATATTGCCGCTTCTAAGAAGCAAGTATGTTTGAATGAGTCAAAGAGATGAAGAACAGACGTCATCATTCGAATCCAAAAATAAATACAAGCCTTTATCAAATAACTTGAACTACCCGCAAAATGAGGCAATGAAAAGCGTGGGTGCGATAAAGAAAAAAATGCTTTAAGGTAAAGCTTAAAAAACTACCTGGAAAAAAATGTATTTCTCGGGGAAAGACAGTAGCGAAACAGAAGAACGAGAGCAGGGGAAAAGGAAAGAGAGAGATAATAAAATATGAGGGAGAGAATAAGGTGATGAGAATTATAGAGAGATAATGAGAAAAAAAGAGAGATAATAAGAATGAGAGAGAAAGAGAGATAAAGAAAATGAAAGAAACAGAATGACAGGGAGACAATGAGAATGAGAGAGAGAATTAATGAGAACAGGAGAGAAATTGAGAATGAGAGAGAGAGAGAGAGAGAGAGAGACAATGCGAATCAGGGAGAGAATAAGAATGAGAGAGATAATGAGAATGAAAGAGAGAATGAGAATGAGAGAGATAATGAGAAGGAAAGGTAGAGAGATGATAAGAATGAGAGAGAAAGAGAGATACAGAAAATGAAAGAGGGAGATGAGAGAAAGTTAATGAAAGAGAAAGAGAGACAAAGAAAGAGAATGAGAGAGAAATAATGAGAATGAGAGAGAGAGAGATAATGAAAACGAGAGAGAATGAGAATGATAGAAAGAAGATTTAAATAAAAGGGGGAGAATGACAGAGAGTTATGAGAACGAGAGAGAGAGATAAGGAGAACAAGAGAGAGAGAATGAAAATGAGAGAGAGAGATAGAGATAATTAATGAGAATGAAAAAGAGAGATAATGAGAATGAGAGAGAAAGAAAGAAAGAAAATGAGAGAGAACGACAGAGTTAATGAGAATGAGCGAGATGACCGAGAGTTAATAAAAGAGGGAGATGACGGAGAAATAATGAGAGAGAGAGAGAGAGAAAGAAAGAGAATGACAGAGAAATAATGAGAATGAGAGAGAGAATTAGAATGAGAGAGATAATTAGAATGAAAGATAGAGAGATAATGAAAATGAAATAAAGAGATAATGAGAACACGAGAGAGAATTAGAATGAGAGAGAAAGAAGATCTTAAAAAATAAAAGAGAGTGAATGATAGAGAGTTATGAGAACGAGAGAGAGACGATAATGAGAACAAGAGAGAGAATGAAAATGAGAGAGAGATATAATTAGTGAGAATGAAAGAGAGAGATAATGAAAATGAGAGAGAAAGAAAGAAATGAGAATGAGAGAGAACGACAGAGTTAATGAGAATGAGAGAGAATGAGAATCAGAGAGAAAGAGATAATAAGATTGAGAAAGAAAGTGAAAATGAGAGAAAGCAAGAGTTAATGAATTTGGGAAACAAAGAGAAGGGAGTCGGGTGGGGACAAGAAAGTAAACAAAAAAATGTTCAAATTAAAATCCATTCGATTACTTTGTTTTCTCTTCGGCTCTATGAGCGCGCAAAAAATTAAAAATAAAAAACATAAAAAAAGCAACCGAAAATTAAATTCCAGGCATCGTCATATCTACAAATGTTAAAAATAAATTCCTGATATCTTCACAAATTTCTTGAAACAAGCTAAAAATAAGGTATGAGTAAATTAAAATTGTTTTCTTCAGTTATGTTGATAGCATTTTCTACATGCTTTTCCTGACAGAACAAAAAGGCAAGAAAGGTTTTTTTTTTTTTTTTTTTAATCATTTCACCCCGAGCAAGGCAGAAACGCCACTGATGTGCAGGGGGTTACATAAATGTAGAAAGATTAATTAGAAAAGAATGAGGAGTACAAGCTAGTTAGAAGGGAACAATAGAAAACTGAGAAAGCAGGTGCAATGACAGGTACATGGGCGGAGAGAAAGGGAAGGTTATACAGGGGAGGGGAGAGAGAGCTAGAGGCCAGTGGTTAGTAGGTGAGTATTAACTTTGCTTTTAAATTTCTGGAGGTCGTAGCCATCAGGAAAGCAAGAATACGGGAGTGAGTTCCACAGGCGGGAAGTGCGAGAGAGGAAGCTGCAGGAGTAGAATTGTCGTCTGCGTTTGGCTAACCTGACTGTGAATGGGTGGGACCCAGTTGCCAGTCTGGTTGAACGGGTAAACACCTGTTGAGGAGGCATCAGTGACTTAAGCTCATCCGAGCAGAAGCCATGAAAGTATTTATAGAAGAGACAGAGGGAGGCCACATTTCGACGATGGGAAAGTGGCTGCAGACGAGTCGCCAGATCAGTACCTATCACATTACAGACTCTCCTTTGGAGCTTGTCAAGAACACTGAGGAGAACGGCAGGGGCACCTGACCATAAATGGCAGCAGTACTCCATGGTACTGATAAAAGGTAATCCTGTCTATTTTAAACCCGAGCTTGAACACACACACACACACACACACACACACACACACACACACACACACACACACACACACACACATTGTATTGAATTGTTATAATTTTGAGTTTTAATACATACATATATATATATATATATATATATATATATTATAAATTATGTTTTAGAACATGTACATAATTTCTTCTATATATGTCGTCTTCTCTACAACCATATGGCTGTTTCAGTGGTTTGGAACCCAAACACATCATCGGGATAAAAAATGTTTTTTCGACCGATGATGTGTTTGGGTTCCAAACACTGAAACAGCCATATAGTTGTAGAGAAGACGACATATATAGAAGAAATTATGTACATGTTTTAAAACATAATTTATAATGAATATTCACAGCTCTATACATCATATATCGAGCACTGTTTTAAATTAATGTTTTGGACGGAATTTTTTTTTCTTTTTTCTCTCCTCACTCTATACTCACTCGGATATATATATATATTTGTCATCCACATGCAAGCCCGTTTCGCTGTATCACCGCTCATCAGTGTGGCTAGACATATCCACTTGCTTCTTGCTGGGATCGAAACTCGACCGATTTGGTGTTAGTCTCTACTCCAAAGCCATCGCCGCATGGCATATATATATATATATATATATATATATGGCATATATCTATATCTATATATATATATATATATTATATTTTAGAACATGTACATAATCATTCTATATATATCCGCTACAAAGGTACATTCGTTTCGACATTGAAACTTCAATGTCTCATCAGGCGGTGTGTAAAGTAATGTAAATCCTCCTTCCTTATATTTATTTAGTTTAGTTTGAGGTGTTGGTGGGGTTTAGTGATGGTGGAATAAGTCTCTGACCGTTGGAATTTTTGGAGAGGATGTTTTTTAAGAGGATGTTTTTTATGAGTGTCTTTGATTTCTAGACAGTTGTAACTTTTTATTATCTAGTGATTCGATTATATCCTTATGGATTCCTTAGAAGAGCCAGTAGTGGTTTGCGCGGATATTGTTTTTATTTAAGCAGAGTCTTTATAATTAATGTAAATTTGTATATTTAATCTTAACTTTGGATTTAGGGAATATATTTTTTCTATTAAATTTTTAATTTTTAATTATTAATTAGATCATAGTTTGGAAACCGTTTTTCTGTTGAATTTTTAATTTTAAAATTCTATTCTTATATCTAGTCAATTGTGTATGTGGTGGGGGTTTATTGGTAGGGGAAAAGTACTGCTGATTGACCTTTAGAATTTTGGTGTGGGAAGTGTAAGTTTATATCAAGCACTGTTTTAAATTAATGTTTTGGACGTTGGAAGAATTCTTTCTTCGTTCTGTATTCACTCGGATATATATATATATATATATATATATATATTATGCTCTAATTACGATTAAGCTCTCTAGAGAAGAAAACTTTAAAAACAGTTTCCACTTCTGCTATATAAGTGTGACCCTTCAGAAATGAACTGAGTTCTTTCGGTGACTGGCGTGTGCATACACTGCTTATATACAACACCCTAAAATTTCCCGTGTTTGCTTCCATACGCCTATGGTTTAGGGAGTAGCGACTCCGACTGATACCAAATCGGTCGAGATTCGATCCCAGCCAGAAGCAAGTGAATGTGTCTAGTCACACTGATGAGCTGTGATACAGCCAAACAGGCTCGCATGTGGATGACTAATATATATATATTGTGCACTATTTTAAGTTAATGTTTTGAACGTTGTAACTTTTTCTTCGTTCCTTATGCACCCGGATAAATATATATATATATATATATATATATATATATATATATATATATATCCGTGTGAATAAGGAACGAAGAAAAATTTACAACGTTCAAAACATTAATTTAATATAGTGCTCGATATATAATTTAGGGCTGTGAATATTTATTATAAATTATGGTTTAGATCATCTACAAATATTTATCCACTACAAAGTTTACATTTTGTTTTGACATGGAAGTGACAATGACTCCTCAGGGGGTGTGGAAATGAATGGATAGTCTCTTTTTTTATATTTGGCGAGTTGTGTGTGGCATATAAGTTGAGTTTGTGATAAGAAGATAAGTCTTGTAAATTTTCCGTCAGAATTTTGAAGAGAGGAGATGTGTCGTGGGGATAGATCTGATTAATGAATTTGTCTGGAATTTTGTAGACATATTTAACATTAAGATATTCTATAGCTTTTTATAGTCTAATGGCTGAATTTTTTCTTCGGGTTAATTAAAAGGGAGTGTATGGAAGTGTAAGGGTGCGATGAAGTGGGAATAGTAGTTACCCAGGTTTTTAACTTTTGGCGTCTTCAGGTGATTTACAATAACTGATTTTACTTTTTTTTAAACACTCACGTAAACAGGGTCCTTTTATGAACACATAATTTTTAAAATTAGAAGTTACTTCAAGTAAATTTTCATCCATGATTGTATGATCCTAATTGGTATTTGTTGGTATGGTTACACTTGGTCATAATTTCTCTTCTTTCATTTAGTAATTCATATTTGTATAGGAAAAACATAATAGCTAACATTTCTTCCTGGCACAGTCTACATACTTTACCACTGTTATAAGGATTGGCTGTTTTTTTATTCTACTCCATGTTATGTGTGGGTCTTTCTCATATTTTAATTTTAATTTCCACACGTGGCTAGCTAATTTTGTATAATTTTTTAAAGTTTTCTAGTTTACATGTTGACCTGTGATTATTCCATCTAGTCTTAAAAGTGTCTTTGGCTGATCCCAAATATGTTTTATTTTGACCATTTAAGTCATGTAGTATTTCTTTGAAAATATCTCCTTTTGTATTACAAAGTCTTTGAAGAGGGCATTTATTTTTGTTCTTACATTTACATTCCTTATTAACGACGTTGTTTTGTACGTTGCTATTTAGGTTTCTGGCGTTTTGTTACTTTGGGTAATTTTCTAAATTACTAATTAAGCTATAACTCGGTTTGATTGCTACTGAAAATGTTGTTTAATTCTGAGCTTTTTGGAAAGATTTTATCGATTAGTTTAAAAAATATTTGTCCTATTTTAGTTTTTACTTCTAAGTTAAATACTGGGTTAAACCAGATAATGTTTTCATTTCTATTATCGCATTTTATTTGTCTGTTCTAAAATGTTCTTATGGCCAAATTTTCTTAAGACATCTTCATATTTTTTTTTCATCAGATATTGCTTTGTTTGATGAATTTTTTGATAGCCTGGGCTCTATTTGTTTATGAATGTGCTTGATTATGCTTGTGGAATGGTTAGATCTCGTGTTTATTTACTTTAGAGTTGCATTTGTTTGATATACGGAGAAACATTTCCAGTTTGTAAATTCAATTCTACATTTTAATATGGCACTACTTTTTTATATGTTTCAATTACTATGTCAAAATCTAATTGTTTGAAGAGTTTGTAAAGCATTTTCCTTATTTTATCATTCTCGCTTTTGTTGTCCGGTGATATCATTAATCCGCAATCTCTGTATAATCCGTGGTTATCTATATGGATGGTTTCGTTGATTTTATTTAAGATGCATATTCCCATCAATTCTGACATTTCGGCTCCATCATACGAGCCTTCTGGTACATCAAACGTGCCTTTACTTGATCTTTTAATCCATGTTTTACCATTGTAGAAAACTATGGATTTTCGGCAATTAAAAATATCACACTCACTGAAAAGTATACAAATTCCAAACAAAAATGAATATATGCTACATTTATTACAAAAAATTGAACAGTTTCTTACCAGAATTAGATGGAAGGTTTTATCTTCCAAAAAAAATACGCAGGAGGAAAAAAGTAAAAAAAACAAACAAAAAAGACGTCAGTAGTTTAAATTAAAATTTAAAAGTAAACGGGGGTTATCCTCTTGTAATCAAAGAATTAAATAAATTTGAAAAAGACAATATTTCCATATTAGACCGAATAAAATTTTAAAAAATCACCGTTATGATATTTTGACACGTCAAGCCGATTTGCTTATTATTAGCAGCATAACGGCGTACTCAGGAAACTTCGAAGTCGGCATGAATCTGCTAAGTTAAAAATACATTTTATCAGCAAAATCCTCTGAACAAACAAAAACTTTGTCGCTAAACATTATCACAATTAATATATATATATATATACTACCGGCCATATAATTATTAAGCCATCCCGGTTTTTTAAAAGAAATGAAGTATTTCATACTATTTTCAGTATTTATTGCCAAGTGAATAATTCTAAATGAAAATAGAATGGTTCTTTTGTTATTATTACATTGCAAAATTTTACAAGGCAAGGAAGCAAAGATGAATTTGTCCGAATCACCCTAAATTTTATTCATTCTTTCATTGATGAAACTGCAATATAGGTAATTATTAAATATTTATAAATTCATTTGATGCACATCTTATTGTGCAGTATTAACAAAAGAACCATTCTATTTTCATTTACAGTTATTCACTTGGTAATAAATACTAAAAATAGTATGAAATATATCATTATTTTAAAACGCTGGGGTTGCCTAATAATTATGGCCGGTAGTGTATATATACAAAATCATAAGAAATTTTTTCAACAATCCACCGCTCTCTCCACTAAAAATTAAACCTAATATATTACAAAAACTACTTTTGCCTTGTACCACTGAGGTTCCCTTCTATGACTACCAAAATAACATCTGCGTACAATGTGACAACGTTTCTATGGGTTTAGTTCTTGGGCCTATATTTAGTGACTTCTACATGACTAACCTTGAAATTAATTTATTAACACCACTAAAAACATCTACCTAAGATATGTGGCTGATAATCTTAGTTTAAAACAGTAATGAAATAAACAAACTGCAAGAAAAATTTCAGAAAAACTCATTTCTTATTCTCACAGATGAACTTAACAATAATTTTTTTTATGTATTAAGAGACTGTAATGATAATACATTTACTACCTCTCCATATAAAAAACACAAGTAAGTATAATCACGTGCACTCTGAACTATAAATGTGAATGTGTTATTACGGAATAGCTTATATAAAAGAAAATCGTGCAAAATTTAACTCTTCTACAAAAATATTTCTACACTGAATTAAAAACATTTAAAAAACTCTCATTAATTCTTTTTTAATCGTATCACCCCGAAGAAGGCGGTAACGTCACATAACAGTAAAAAAATAAGGGGGAAACATAAGAGTAAAAAGATTAGATTGAAGAGAGTGAAGAGAAAGACGAACCAGTTAGAAAGGAGCAATAGAAGGATGGGAATACAGGTGTGATGACAGTTGCAAAGGTAGAAAGAAAGGAAAGGATATACGGGGTGGTGAAAGAACTAGAGTCAAGTGGTTAAGAGATGGGTATTGACATTACATTTAAATTCCTGGAGGTTGTAGCCGTCAGAAAAGCAAGAATATGGAAAAGAGTTCCACAGGCGGAAAGTGCAAGAGAAGAAGCTGCAGGAGTAGAATTGTCGTCTGCATTTGGTTAATCTAACTGTGAATGGGTGGGACCCAGTTGCCAATCTGGTTGCACGAGTAAACACCTGTGGCAGAGGCACCAGTGACTTAAGTTCTTTAGAGCAGAAGCCATGAAAGTATTTATAGAACAAAGGGAAGCCACATCCTGACGGTGGGGAAGTGGCTGGAGTCGAGCCGCCAAGTCGGTACCTATCACATTACTGATTCTCCTTTGGAGCCTGTCAAGAACACTGAGATGAACAGCAGTAGCGCTTGACCATAAATTACAGCAGTACTCCATGTACGGACTAATGGTTGATTTGTATATATGCAGGATGGATTCAGACGGGAAAAATATCCTGGCCTGACACAGTGACCCAACCTTCATAGCAGTGGATTTAGCTATTGACTCAATGTATTGGTTCCACTTGAGATCAGAAGAGAGTCTAAGCCCTCAGGGATACTCGCTTGATCCATGCTTATGGGAGGCAGGAGAAGTTGCCTGTGATGATTGACAGACAGCAGCTTGGTCTTAGACGCATTGAAATTTGCAAGCCACTTCTTACTCAAATTCGCCACAGAATGTAGATTTCTTTCCTAATTACATTGTTGATAAACAGATTGAACGTACTATTAGAAATCTTAACAGTAATCAAAAAGAACATAATACTTCTTTAAATAACCCTAAGCAAATCAATCCATAGCAAAATCTACTGCTAAGAAGATTGGGTCACTATGTCGATCCAGGATGTTTTATGCCATTTATGGTCAGGTGCCCCTGCCATTCTCCTCAATGTTCTTGATAGGCTCCAAAGGAGAGTCTGTAATGTAATAGGTACTGATCTGGCGACTCGACTGCAGCCACTTTCTCATCGTCTAAATGTGGCCTCCCTTTGTCTCTTCTATAAATACTTTCATGGCTTCTGCTCGGACGAGCTTAAGTCACTGATGCCTCCTCAACAGGTGTTTACTCGTGCAACCAGACTGGCAACTGGGTCCCACCCATTCACAGTCAGGTTAGCCAAATGCAGACGACAATTCTACTCCTGCAGCTTCCTCTCTCGCACTTCCCGCCTGTGGAACTCACTCCCGTATTCTTGCTTTCCTGACGGCTACAACCTCCAGAAATTTAAATGCAAAGTTAATACTCATCTACTAACCACTGGACTCTAGCTCTCTCCCCTGCCCTGTATAACCTTCCCTTTCTCTCCACCTATGTATCTGTCATCGCACCTGCTTTCTCAGCTTTCTATTGCTCCTTTCTAACTAGTTTGTACTCCTCACTCTTTTCTAATTAATCTTTTTACATTTATATAACCCCCAGCACATCAGTGGCGTTTCCGCCTTGCTCGGGGTGTAGTGAAATGATTAAAAAAAATACTAAATTTAACACAATCAACTTAATCATACGCAATAATTCTTCTCCGTCAAATCGTGTTTTGTAAAAAAAAGAAAAGAAACAATATTGTCGGTTTAAATTTCCTTTAGAAGATTGTATCTCTGACAAATAAGTAAGTACATAAGTTGGCATGACGATAACAACATTATTACGACGTCTTATACTCTGTTTATTCCATATTATATTTAATAACACATTCCTCTCTACCTTCACAATACCGGGAAATACTTCTTGACAACACCAATATCCAACACCGCGAAAATAATCAGTAAAAACTTCTAATTTTCTAGGCCATCTATATCAAAAACACCAACCAACACTAACCAAAATGTATTACGAGTATTGTAGCAATGTTTTGTGGTGCATTTGAGTAGACTAAAATTTACCACCGTGTTGCAATTTACCATCTCTGGTTATCCATCCTGCATTGTGAACAATTGTTTGCAAAACATCATAACCAAGAAATCGCCATCACAGTGATTAGCTTTGTCTTGGCAATTCACCCATGAAGATAATCTAGGAGGAGATCGAAAGTACTTGGGATAACTAGATCTACAGTACCTTCCTTGATGAATTTCTACTTAACATCAAGAAGATAATCAGTAAAAAAGACATATATATATATATATATATATATATATATATATATATATTATTTAATGAAACATGCCCGAATGAAGATATGCTGCTTAAATATACATTTATATATATATGTGTTGGGGGTGTATGTATGTGTGTTTTATCATTTTAAATTTTAATTTATTGGATACTCGTATTTGAACAGACACTCTGTTTATTTATCAATCAGTAAATCTTTTATTTTAGTCTTTTGACCTGATTATTCTGGAAATCTTATTAAAGATTAGTATTATATGCACACTCCAATAGGATTCGAACCTGCGCCAGTGACACACACTCTTCTGTAGACGTGATTGTAAACTTACATTTATTTTCAAAAATCTTATATTCTTTAAAATATATTGATTTATTACGTGATCTCATTTGTTTTAATCAATTCACACCAAGCAAATCGATAAAAGCCACGTGAAAATAAAGAGAAAGAGAAATTGAAAGAAAAATGACAGTAAAAAAAGTAATCAAATCCAGAGAAGTATCTGCAATGTTATTTGTCTTGACGTGGCATCTTGGCTTTCTCACCTCTGTAACGTACGTTCCCTCTGTTTGTTTTTTTTATAACATTTTTATGCTAATTGTTCTTATTTTTTTATATTGTACGTAATCATTAGAACATTGGGCTGTATTAGACTGACATCTGAAATGGCTAGATGTAACCTTAAGTGATATGCTAACAGTTTCTTCTCTCGCATTTCTCGCTTGTGGAACGCTCTTTCTGTTTCTTGCTTCTCAATCAACTTGGATCTTCATAACTTTAAATGACAATTGTTATCTTCAGTATTCTTAATTTCTGTTATTTTCTTGTTCTCTCTCCTTAATAATGTTTTTCTTCGACTCTCTTTTGCTCAATAATCCCCTTGCGTCTTAGTCGCTTTATTGCCTACCTTGGGTAGAAATATTTTTTTTTAAAATTGATTCAAATAGACGGATGACGACGAATGACGTTCTATTTAAAATCTTAAAGATGGTAGTTTATAAGAAAGCAGGATTCCGTGGAAGAATTCCAAAAGTAAGAGCTTTAAGAAAATAAACTATTACCACAGAACGTGTTGTTATATCTAGAAGTTTTTGAAATGATGAGACCTAAATGCCAGTCTAGTACCTGTGCTTAAATTTGACATATTAAAGTAATTATTAAAAAGGAAATCTTACCAGAACAATTATCGTGAAAATATACAGCATGAGATGCTTCGGGATTTTGTATTAGAAGTTTAGCTGGCATATGGAAGGATAATAAAAGAATTGAAACTAATAAAAATATTGTATGACATGAGAACTATACGGATATTATGTTTGAGTTTGAGTTTTGTTTAACGGCATATCAACACATCTGTGGGTTATTTGATGCCAAAAGGTGGGGGGTGAAGGTAATTTTTTTAATGTTCGGTTATAGTGAAAAGGTTGATTTAGTCAAATTTTGATAAAAAAATTTATTTTTTTTATTTTAAAAAACTGATGTCTTCTAGCATTCTATTCAAAATTGTATTGCCGGCAAAAAATATTTTCCTTTAAAAATGTATTATAGCAATAATTGATTCCTTCAAAATGTATTATGGTAATAATTTTTTCCTTAAAAATGTATTGTTGGTAATATTTTTCTATCAAAAATGTATATTTTTCTATAAATCTATTTTTATGTATATATTTCTATAAAACTATATTTTCATACTTTCATAATGTTTTGACCCCATTTTGGGGGTTAACTATTTACCCATAGCTGGGACCCTATCAGGTGCTACCACCCCGGGTTAGGGTGCACCTGGGAACAACAGCAATTAGGGGGTGATTCCATGCTCCTCACAACCTCCCAATCAGAGCCTTTGCTGCCGGATGCAGTTTACTGTCATACCCAGAACTTCTTATATATTACGGATTATATATGCATACACCAACACAGTATTATATATATACTAAACAAAAAACAAAAATGGGAATTGAGGACCACATGCTGCAATCGAAAAAATATTTACTCAAATAATTAGACCCAGATGAACATAGTTTACCCTTTGCGTTTGTTTCTTTCTTTCCCGCTTCCTTGCTTTTTTCCTTTCTTTCTTTCTTTTCCCCAGCAAATATTTATTAATAATAATTATTAATTATTATTAATAATAATTAATTTCATTTCTTTGATTTCATCTCTCGGAATTTTTAACTTTATGTTTTTATCTTCATGTAACTTTTGTTTTTTTTATATTATATATCTTGATAAATTAAAAAATGGTACCCTAGCATTGTAATATTTAACTTCCACGGACATCGAACAAAGTTAAATTCAAATTTCTTAAATATTGTTTGTAATATGCACCTGATAATTGCGTAATCCAACGTAGGAATAAATATATATATATATATATATATATATATATATATATAGTTATTTTTTGAAAGGATATTTTATCTGGCATTATTTCTCATTAGTGAAAACGTTATTTTTAGGGGAAACACTTTTTTGTGTTAATACCCCTGTTTGTTTGTTTTGTTTTGTTTTTGTTTTGTCTTTATTTTATTAAAAAGAAAAATTGACAATAACCGGCCTAAGTTGAGAAGTCCTAATAAAAAAAACCTTCTGCTTCCAGCAGTAAACAATCTTGCATCTCTTTTTACTACAAGGAAATTACTTCTTAGACAGAAGTCTGCCTCTACAGGTAACATAAATTTGACTTCAGCTTATAGAATACAAGTCCTATGTCATCCAACAACAAAAACACAAAACGTAAAATTGCACACCTGGAAAAATGGATCAGAATGACTGAAAACGTTTTGGAAAAACCCAAAACAAAGCAAATTTCACAAGTCGGTCAAAAAATTAAGAT
The DNA here is from genome assembly GCA_037127315.1 of Ascarosepion bandense. Lineage (NCBI taxonomy): Eukaryota > Metazoa > Mollusca > Cephalopoda > Sepiida > Sepiidae > Ascarosepion > Ascarosepion bandense. The sequence continues at coordinate 11,824,733 of JBBBDQ010000293.1, read as the reverse complement.
TCTGGGTATTGATTGGATAGGAAATAGATAATTGATCTATGACTTCGGTCAATTTTTCTTAACACCTAGAAAAAGGGTATGCAGTTTCGAGCCAGTCACATGACTAGATTCCACTACTTAACCACGTCTCTTGATCAGCAAAAATCAATCAGTCAAATGGGAGCAGGAGTAAGAGACGACATGCTAAAATGTAACAAAAGAGATTTCAAGACGCCGCTCCCGTCATGCCTCGTCGACATTCATTCTTCCTTCTTCAAATTTTCCTTTCTTTGTCTTCATTCACACGTTGTCAAAACAACAACAAAAAGATACTTCAACTGACTTCTAAAAACTAAAGTCCAATAAGTAAAATTTTCTTTATTGCTTCACCTTCTTTTTTCACTTTGTCGCCAAACTTTTAAAAAAGGGAAATGAACACAGACTTTATTAGTAGCCTGTTTAATCTTTCTACAAATACGCATTCTGCTACTATCAACTATAAGCTCTGAATTTCTGCGGAACGTTTAACTACTTACATTTTCTCTTTGAATATTTAACAAATTAACTACATGCATTTTTTATTTGAACATTTTCTTCTTACAAATTTGTTATTCATTTCTATTAATAACATTCCACTTATTTTACAAACAAAACACTTTTATTTTTCCAATCAATCATTGAACATTCTGATATTTCAAATTGTGGGGACATCGGTTGTGTTTGGCACAAGGCCTATTCGACAGACATCACTTACAACAAGCCTATCAGTTGGATCCGTGGCCGATCTGGTAAAAGTAGTTTTCCTTTGGTAAAGAAATATATATATAAATAAACAAAGGAATACAGGTTCGGTTCTTGTCGAGGGCAGAGCTTTTCTTATGTTTTCCTTTTGCCTTAATTATTCACACACATGTATGCACACACACACACACGCACACACACACACATGTGTCAATTTATGTACGTGCGTGTTTGCATGCGTCCGTATGCGTACTTGTGTGGAGCGGTTAGGTGAATTTCAAATGACAGAATTCCAAGAAAAATATCACAAATTTTGATATTACAGTCCAGCTATGCTCTGTTGCCCCTTGATTTTGGAAAGCACGTTTCTTCATTCTGATATTTTACGAGAAAAACCAATATCTGCCCCTTTTCATATTGGAAACATAAACAAAACAATTTCAAATGGATTTGTTTTTTCGATGCTGCAAATGTTATTATTGTACATTACGTCTATTAGCCTGTACCCTCGAGCAGGGATTGAACCTGCTTAGCTCTTATTACAAAACGTCACCGTTTGATCCGATGTGTTTTACCAACCGGGCGAAAAAGCATCGCCGTTCGGTAAGGATCTATTTGCCTTTTAAATGGTTATCAGCAAAGAGAGAAGCCAAAAAGGTAGATTGCTGGACAATCTCCTCAAAGATGAAGGAAAGACTTGAAGCATCAGAAATGTTGTTCTACAGAAGGATGCTGAGGATAGCATGGGCCGAATATGTGAGCAACGACGAGGTTTTGGAGAGAATGGAAACGAAAAGGAAACTCATACTTAACAGCAGGAAGAGACAGCTGAAGTTTTTTGGACATGTAATGAGGAAGAAGGGTTTGGAGAATCTGATACTCACAGGAGGATAAAGGAGAACTTTCACGGCTTATACTCCGACGATCTTAGATTACTGGTGACACCAAGTATGAATTTATAGATTATGCAAACGTGTTGGATGAAGTACTCTAAAAAGAACTGATGGAAAAGCTAGATAACTCTGTCATATTTGGGAAGAATTCGTCAGAAACAAAGAAAAGCCTACTGATCTGTTATGTGATATTTGTCCTTATATATGGCAATGAATGCTTGAAAATCTCCTCAAAGATGAAGGAAAGACTTGAAGCAACAGAAATGTTGTTCTACAGAAGGATGCTGAGGATAGCATGGGCCGAATATGTGAGCAACGACGAGATTTTGGAGAGAATGGAAACGAAAAGGAAACTTATACTTAACAGCAGGAAGGGACAGTTGAAGTTTCTTGGATACGTATTGAGGAGGAAAGGCTTGGTGAATCTGACATTCACAAGGTGGATAGAGTGAAAGGGGAAAAGGGAAAACTGCGTGTGACATACTTGATTAGTTTAAGAAAATGGATGCCATAGCAGGGCTTTGGAGATATAAGAAGACAAAATATATAAAGAACTACTAGTGACATGAAGGTTTGGAGGGCCATGATCGCCTACATACTGAGGAAACACGGCACACAAAAGAAAAGAAGTTTATACATATGAACCTATAAACATACTTTCCAAATTATTAAAGCAAGAACTCGATCAAAGATACATAAATCTGAGTATTGATTTTCTAAATGCCGCAAAAGGTCAAAAGTATGAGGCACTCAGTGAGGACCAAACTCACTTGTAACTGATCAAGTGAGACGAGCTTGAAAACTCATTGCATCACATTGCAAGTGCTCAAAATCTTTTCCTGCGCATAGCTTAGATGTGATACTAGGCTGATTCTATGGAGGCACCCAGTGAGGATCGAACTGATTATTCAGTCGTAATTGAACAAGAGAGCCAAATTTGTTATTCCTTACACCACGTCAAGGTATACGTTAGTGTTTATCTAATCTATTACGCTTCCTTTTTCAGTGTTTTCTCATATTTGCTTTTAAATAATATTTTAGTCAAGTAGATTGGACTGAGAATTTTTCAGCACCCACCTTTTTATATTAGTATTGTACCTACCTTTACCTGTTTCGGCATTCACCTTGGTCGGGTTGAGACGGCTTCCTCCCAAGGATTAGTTTTAAGGGCAGGCCCCATGTCCTACTCTGTATAGACCTCGGGCAATTTAATTATCCCGCAACAGGTTGCCAATATCTGCTGCGGTAGACTGGTTGCCAGCCAAGGCTATAGAACCCAATCTGTCCTGTTATTTAACCCATAAAGGAAGGGAAGAGACGGATTAATTCCTTTCTCAAGGATATTAGCGCGTAAGTGAATGCAGGGCATTCAACTGGAATTTGAACTGGGCTCTCCAATTTCTCTTTCCGAGCCGATATACACTGCACCACAACGCTGACAGTACCTGGTAATTCAAAGCGGTCACCCATCTAAGTAGTGACCAGGCTCAACGTTGCTTAAGTTCGGTGATCGGACGAGAACCGGTGTAGTCAACGTGATATGACCGTAAGCATAGAGTATAAGTATTGATCGCAAACTAACCCCAAAGTCTTTGAACAGCCTAATTCTAATTTAGGGTTTGGTAAGTTCACTTACGTGTTGATGCCTTTGGGTAAGGTATTAATCCATCGCTTCTCCCTCAGTTATGGTCTAATTTGCCGTGCATCCGTCCGTGCATGGAGTACTGCTGCCATTTATGGTCAGGCGCCCCTGCCATTCTCCTCAGTGTTCTTGACAGGTTCCAAAGGAGAGTCTGTAATGTGATAGGTACTGATCTGGCGGCTCGACTGCAGCCACTTCCCCACCGTCGAAATGTGGCCTCCCTTTGTCTGTTCTATAAATACTTTCATGGCTTCTGCTCGGACGAACTTAAGTCACTGGTGCCTCCACAACAGGTGTTTACTCGTGCAACCATACTGGCAACTAGGTCCCACCCATTCACAGTCAGGTTAGCCAAATGCAAACGACAATTCTACTCCTGCAGCTTCTTCTCTCGCACTTCCCGCCTGTGGAACTCGCTCCCATATTCTTGCTTTCCTGACGTCTACAACCTCCAGAAATTTACATGCAAAGTCAATACTCATCTACTAACCACTGGACTCTAGCTCTCTACCCACCCCCGTATAACCTTCCCTTTCTCTCCACCTATGTATCTGTCATCACACCTGCTTTCTCAGCTTTCTATTGCTCCTTTCTAACTAGTTTATACTTCTCACTCTTTTCTAATTAATCTTTTTACCGTTATGTAGCCCCCTGCACCACATCAGTGGCATTTCTGCCTTGCTCGGGGTGAAATGATTAAAAAAAAAAAAAAAGAATCTGTATCAGTAAACATTTTTATCTAAAAAAGTCTTACTATCGAAAAATATTTTTTTTGGATTTAAATGCAATGAGTTGATAAGCCGGAGAAAAACGAGTCAATCAAACAAAATTTTTTTGTTAATTTGTTGATTTAAGAAATTTTGAGCAAACATTTAAAAAATATATCATTTTTTTAGTATTATAAGTCTTTTCTAGAAAGAGTATGTCTTGCTCCCAATTTGTGGCACAATTGAAAAACATTTTCTGAAAATGGGTCGAATTGATAATTTTTCAGCACCGCCACCTTTCATATGAATATTGGTAGTAAATTAACCTAAAAAGCTTTGAAAGTTGTTGATTCGAGAGATTCTGACAGAACATTTTTTCCTGTTTTTGAAGTCATTTTTTTAGTATTAAAAGTCTTTTTCCAAATTTTTTTTTTAATTTTTTATCTCACAATTGGTCTTTCAAAGCGAGAGTGTAAGAAAAAAAAGTTTTATTTACTTCTATTTTATTTACTTACTTATTTTGTTACCGAAAGACAAATGAAAAAAAAAATTAGTTTCACCACCTTCAAATATATATTTAATACAATTACTAAAGTTGGCACTTATTTTATAGATGTCTAAAAAAAATTGTTGATAATGATACTCTCGGGAGAATTTCACATATTTACAGCGTCTTATAGAATATTTTGGTCGTCTGTATCGGCGGTGGCAAGGAGATGATTTCACTGCGGCTGTGAATGCGATTATTACATCTGAAAATCTCACATTGCCTGAAATTATTGTTGTACAGGGAACAGGATATGTAATGTAAAAATATTGCCCCCGCATCCAGCTTCTTTAGGGAAGATGATATTTCACGCTTAAGGTCACAAGATTGTAACGTTTGTTTTAAAGATTTAAACAGTGGCTAGAAATAAAAGACAATTTTTTTCAAGAGAAAAATAAATACTATATTATTTACACTTATTTTAATTTTAATTTCTTTTTCATATCATCAACCGTCTCGTAATCATATCCATAGTTTCATTTTATTTTTCTATGTTTTCTTTCGGTATTATATATACTGGTTGAAAACTCGCCTTACGATGGGGATTTTAAACTAGTTCCTTTGAAAGGCTTAAATGGGGCGTTGGACTAATACATACATACATACATACATACATACATACATACATACATACATACATATAGAATAAAAAGTGTGAGAAACCGTGAACGTTTTCTTTAAAGTGTATATTTATTGTTTTTGTAATTATACATGTTATGAAACATTAATTGTTTATTATGGTGTTTTTAATGCTACACGTGTTTCGAGTCTAAAACTGACTCTCTTCAGGCGAATAAATTTGTGGTTTTTACGTTTGAGTTTCTTCGAATATCCGATCGCGAGTTTGTTGTTTTTATAAAGTTAATAGGAAGAATAGGAAAATAAATAAAATCAGTAAAACAGAATAAAGTAAGATAAAATTAGATAAAATAAAATAAATCAAAATAACATAAATTAAATGCCGGCACGTTGAATGGTCTGTTTCCACATCAGCATGTGTCTCTCTCTCTCTCTCTCTCTCTATATATATATATATATATATTAAATAATTTCACCCCAAAGCAAAAAGTAACGTTAGTAAGGGGCAAGGTGTGCGCTACTGGGAGTGAAAGAGAATAAAAAATCTTTAGAAGAAACCGGAAACCCAATCTTAATCAAGGAGCAAGCGATAACTATTCTTGTCCAAAAGTGTGAACCGGACGATTATCGAACATACCTACTTCTAATGAGAAAAATAACTAACTAGCAAATAAAATTTACACACACACACACACACACACACACACACACACACACACACACACACGCACACGCACACATGTACAGAGTCTATCGTTGTGATAATGTTTAACGCCAAGATCGTTGTTTTGTTTTAACAGTTTTAGTGATCAAAGCTACTTTGGCAAGCTGATTTTATATCGCAAAGTGCTCAATATCAGGGTGAGGATAAAGCATTGAATGTTTTGGTGAGCAGGGTCATACCGACTTCAAAGTTTTGTGAGAACGCCGTTATGATGTCTTAAGACATTATAATGGTGTCCTCACGAAAATTCGAAGTCTGCAAGAATCTGCTCAGTTAAAGTGACAAATTATTTGCATTAAACACACATATATATATATATAAGAAAAATTAAGGCAGACACGTTATTTGATAGTGAATCGGAGTTCTTTTAGAGAGTTATCCTACCACTGTATGTACAGGATACTTCTTTGGATTCTTCTGTATCTACACTGCATGCTGATATATATATATATATATATATATATATATATATATACACACGCACACACACACACTAACGGCCATAATTATTAGGCTACCCAACTTTTAAAAAAATGATGTATTTCATACTATTTTTAGTACACTCCTGATCAAAAATTTAAGACCAATTAAAAATCTTTAAAAAGAATTTTTTTTACGGATAGATTTTAAACTCCTCCCACTTAAGGTTACCAATACTACAGTCTAAAAGGTTATGGAAACAAAAAGCTACATTCCAAACATTTTATTTAGAAATTTACATTTTTATAAAAATCATGTGTAAATCCTTGATCATGTGTAAATCGCCTCATTTTATAAAAATGTAAATTTCTGAATAAAATGTTTGGAATGTAGCTTTTTGTTTCCATAACCTTTTGATTGTAGTATTGGTAACCTTAAGTGGGAGGAGTTTAAAATCTATCTGTAAATAAAAAAATTCTTTTTAAAGATTTTTAATTGGTCTTAAATTTTTGATCAGGAGTGTATTTATTTCCAAGTGAATAATTCTAAATGATAATATAATGGTTCTTGTGTTATTATTACTTTGCAACATTTTACAAGGCAGCCAGGAAGCCTTTACTTCGGCCAGCCAATAAGAAGAAGAGACTAGCATGGGGAAAAGATCACAAAAACTGGATACAAGAACAGTTCATTTGATGCACATGGTTTTGTGCAGTATTAAAAAAGAACAATTCTATTTTCATTTAGAATTATCTACTTGGCAATAAATACTAAAAATAAACTTGGGTGGCCTAATAGTTATGCCCGGTAGTATATATATATATATATATATATATATATATATATATGTACTAGAAAATATATATATGCTGGGAAAATTAAATAAAAAATAAATCTTGTTTAAAGAAACATTGCTGCCCAAATATGCATTATATACACATATATATATATAGAAAGAGAAAGAGAGAGAGAGAGAGAGAGAGAGAGAGAGAGAGATAGGAAGGAATTTTGTGATGTCCTATGTTTTATACCAGCTGAAAAATACCTTTTCTTTTTTGGTTACGTTTCTTTATAATCAAATCGCCCCAAGCAAGGCATTTTACTGCCATTGTTGTGCAGATGGTTACATAGGAGGAAAGTTATGAGTTATGAGAAAGAGTGACAGGCTATAGGGGGTGTCATGAACTAGGTAAGAGAAGGATGAGAATACTGATGAGAGTGGCGTGGAAAGGAGCATGAGAGAGAGGATGCAGGTTAGTGAGATAGGAGATGACTTTACATTTGAATTCTTGGAGATTGTAGCTGTCGGGGAAGCAAGTAAACGGAAGGTAATTCTACGGGCGGTAAGTGTGAGAAAAGAAGCTGATGGAGTAGAATTCGCTTTTACATTTTATTGGTTTCACAGTAAAAGGGTGGGGCCTAGTTGTTAATCTTCTGGCTTGAGTAAATTCATATATAAGAGTCACCAGTGGCCTAAGTTCATCGGAGCAGAAGCCGTGAATATATTTGTAGAAGAGACACAGGGAAGTTACATTGCGCCGGTGAGAAAGTGACTGTATCTGAGTTGCCAAGTCGGGATCGATTACAGATTCTCCGTTGGATTCTGTCAGGAGCACCCGACCAGATATATTGGAATGTTAAGCTAGTTAATCTGAAAGGCATAAGTGGGGCCTTTGACTCATTAATTTTAATTACTTCTTCCCAAACAAGGGGACAATGCCACTACGTCGCAAGTGGATTACTGTGAATGAAAGAGAATTAGAAAACTTTACAAAGAACGGGGATCTCAATCCTAAGCACGAAGCTCGTGATAAACCACCACTCCTTATTATAAATAGGGAAAGGTTTGTGAATGTGGCTTCTCTTTTCTACAAGTATTTTCATGGCTACTATTCTAACGAGATTTTTTTTTCCTGGTGCCCCGACCGTATCTATTTACGCGTGCTACTAGATTAACATCAAGGTCCAAAGTAAATGCAATATGAGTATCTAGTACGTATTTATTGAACGATACGTTATCATCATCGGTCGGAAGATCAGAAATAATAGTATGTTAGGATAAGGAACAAAAAGAACAAAAATAGTTATATGATAAAGAACAAAAAGAAACGTTTACAAATTTAATGTTTCGCTGCTTATTTTAGCTTTAGCAGAGAATAAGCTACGAAGAAAATTTATATATTTTTTTAATTTTTGCGTTGCCTGTTTTTCATAGGTTATGCAGACTTCACGTGCATGGAAGACTCTAGTCTTCTAGAGAGCAGAACCCTGCGCCTCTTTGGCTTCACTCTCTCAACCGACCTCAAAGAGAACGACCACATCGAATCTATAGCTACATCTACTGCTAGGAGAGTAAGGTAAGGAACTTTTTTGTCATAATCCATTTAACATATGTAAATATCTACCATTCGTCTATGCATTGAATATTGTTGCAATGTCTGGTCGGGTGCTGCTGCTATTCCACTTGAGGTTATCAAAAAAATCCAAAGGAGGAAAACGATCCTATATTGATAACCTAACTTCAGACACTTTCTCACTAATATGACGTGGCTTCTCTTTTCTACAACTATTTTCATGGCTACTATTCTGACGAGTGCCCCGACCATATCTATTTACGCGTTCTACTATATTAGCATAAAGGTCCCAAGTAAATGCAACTGTCTCTTCTACTCTAATTGTTTCTTTTCTCACATTTCCTATCTGTGGAACTCCCTTCCATTTGCTTTCTTCTCTGATAGCTAGACTCTCCAAAAGCTTAAATGCAGCGTCAATTGCTATCCTCCAACTCGTTGATTCCCAACTTTTTTCTATCCTTTCTTCGACATCCCCTGAACCTTGTATTTTTTTCTTTTTCTCTCTATAAACCCCGACGCACTATTAGCAGTCCTGTCTTGCATTGGGCGAAAAGATTATATAAAAAATGTGATTTGTCAGGCAGCATTTCTGTGTATAATTCATGTAACTATATATATCACAATTGTATTTTGTCTATGTGGAATTTGGATAATAATGTATGTACACTACCGGCCATAATTATTAGGCAACCTCAGTTTTTTTTTAAAGAAATTATGTATTTCATACAATTTTTAGTATTTATTGGCAAATGAAAATAGAATGCTTCTTTTGCTATCATTACTTTGCAAAAATTTTACAAAGCAAAGAAGCAAAGATGAATCACCTTAAATTTTCTTCATTCTTTCATTGATGAAACTGCAATATAGGTAATTTTTAAATATTTATAAATTCATTTGATGCACATGTTATTGTGAAGTATTAACAAAAGAACCATTCTATTTTCATTTACAGTTATTCACCCGGCAATAAATACTAAAAAATAGTATGAAATACATCATTTTTTTATAACACTGGGGTGGCCTAATAATTATGGCTGGTAGTGTATGTCTTCCTGTATGAGCCTCCTCCCTCTGTGTGTGTGTGTGTGTGTGTGTGTGTGTGTGTGTGTGTGTGTGTGTGTGTGTGGTAAACATTATTTATCTGTGAAGGTGCTCCGTATATTGTTTTGGGGATGTTTTCACCGTCAACACCGATCGGAGTATCAAATATATGTTAGATTCTTTAACACTGAATATAATAAAGTTTGGCAATGTAATATAGTGTTTTTGACGTGTGTTTTTAGTTGGTAACATTTTTGTCGGGACAATCTCGAACTATTTTCAACGTAAAGCTTCATGTTCATTTTTTAATTGAGGTAGCATTTGTAAAATCAAAGATCCTCTCGGGTGCTCCTGCTCTTCATCTTGGAGGTTCTCGAAAAAGTTCAAAGGATGATCTACAATATAATACATCTGGAGTTAGCAGCCCGCCTTCATTCGCTTTCTCGACGAATTCATATAGCTTCCTTCTGTCTATTTTGCAAGTATTTTCATGGCTACTGCTCTAGCGAAATTATTTTACTGGTACCCTGACTACATGTATTTACTCGTGCTGCTAGTTTGGCACCACCCTTTTACCGTCGAAATAGTTTAATGTAACCGTCTCATCTGCTATAATAGTTTCTTTTCCCGCACTCCTCGTTTGTGGAACTCACGTCCATTTGCTTTCTTCCTTGATAGCTACAATCTTGAATTTTAGATGCAATCTCAAATGCCATCTTTTATCTTCTTTATCATTCATCTCTTATTTTTCTTCAACTTCCTAACACACTAATTCGCATCCATTCTCTCAAACACTCTTCCCATCTACCCAACCCACGTCCTCGCTATCCTTACCCGTCTATCACCCTCCTTCTGAGATTTAACTACTATTTCCAATCACTTTCACCGATGTAACCCCCTAACCACTCTTTCTCATCACCTTCCCCTATGTAACTCCCTGCGCAATAGTGGCAGTGGAATGCCTTGCTTGGGGTGAAATATATATATGTATGAAAAAAAAAACATCACATTTTTTTTTTTATAAGCGTTTCACCCCGAGCAAGGCATGTCACTGCCACTCGTAGAGTGGAGAAAGGCTGATTAAATATAGGAAATGACAGAGGGTGGGTGATAGGCGGGTAAGGATACAGACAATGAGGGTTGGGTAGATGAGAGTGTTGTGAGAATAGTTGGGAGTTAGTGTGATAGGAGGTGTCTATTGACCCTACATTTAAACACCTGGAGATTGTAACTGTCGGGAAAGCAGACTTGTGGAAGGGAGTTCCACAGGCGGGAAGCGCGAGAAAAGAAGCTGTTGGAGTAGAATTTACGGTTACATCTTATTTGTTTAACTGTAAAAGGGTGGGACCTAGTTGCTAATCTAGTATCTCGTGTAAATTCGTGCTTAGGCGGCACCAGTGATCTAAGCTAATCGGAGCAGAAGCCATGAAAGTACTTGTAGAAGAGGCACAGGGAAGCCACATCACGCCGGTGTGAGAGCGGCTGCAGCCGGTCTGCCAAGTCAGTATCAACCACGTTACAGATCCTCCTTTGTATTTTGTCAAGAAGCCCAAGGAGAGCAGCAGGGGCACCCGACCAGATATGGCAGCAATATTCTATACACGGGCGGATGGTAGATTTGTATATGTGCAAAATAGATTCAGGTGGGAAAAATTTCCGGGCCCTGCACAGGGAGCCCACTTTCATAGCAGCAGATTTGGCAATGGATTCAATATAGTCATTCCATTTGAGGTCCGCCGAGAGTGTAAGGCCAAGGAGGCGTAGTATTTTACTCTCTGGGAGGCTAGCCTGTCCCATGCTAATGGGAGGTAGATGCGATTGTCCATGGTGATTAGTTGATAACAGCTTTGTTTTTGGAGGCATTGAAATTTACCAACCATTTCCTATCCCAGGTCACTACGGATTGGAGGTCCCTTTCAAGTACGGCAGCGAGGTTCACTTTGTCGTCCAGACCTGGTTTCTGATCGATGCGGGAGTAGATTGTTGTGTCGTCGGCATACATGCCAACTTGGGATCTAATGGTGTCGGGGAGATCATTAATGTAGATCAGAAAGAGTGTGGGACCTAGGATAGAACCTTGAGGGACGCCCGCGTTCGTCTGGTAGTTTTGGGAGGCATGCCCATTTAATACCACCTTCAATGTGCGGTTAGAGAGGAAAGACTGGATGAGGTCAAACAGATGTCCAGTTAACCCATAGCTCCGCAGTTTGCACAAGAGGCCAGCATGCCAGACCCTGTCGAATGCTTTGGAGATATCCAAGGCAACGGTTCGGGCTTCACCATTCTTGTCATAATGAAAGTTTTTTATGGCCATCCTTCTCGTTCTTTTTGAAATAATGCAGGTTCCACTCGGGGTTCTATCCATGGATCTACATGATTCCTCTTTTTGTCAAAGACCTTCCTTTGATATATCTACTGATGACACAATCGTTTACTCCTGCGTCGCTAGTAAGTTTGATCTGGTCGATAAGATTAAATTGTCAGCTGATCTCAAAAATTAAATGAAATTTAGAAAATCTTTCTTTTAAACAATTTATCAAGAAAATTGGTCACTTATGACCAGTCACTATCATTTCTCTTTCTTCTTCTTTTCTTTCGTAATCCTTATTTGTAGTAGTGTGAAAATATCAACATATGAATATTATATTACTTGAATTATTGAAAAATGTGTCCTATTTTGTTACACATGATAGTATGTATTATGGAAGCGTAATCGAGTGGTTAGAACGTTTGCCTTCGAATTTTATGGTCAACTAGCAATATAGCCCGGCGTTGCTGGGGTGTAATAAAAGCTTTAAACTAATCCATAGTCCTGGAGCTTTGTACGTTGGCATGAAGGACTAAAAAGCAATAGTTGTTTCCAGTTAAAGCGAAACCGTAGACTGAATGGATGTAAGTCAAATTTTGATTTCCTGGTATCGATATCAAATAAGTTTTTTTCGTCGTAAACTGAATTTTGAAGGCTAAATAAGTCCTCTGAGTAAATGGCATCATGGCTGAGACTAAGAACTACAATTATACCTACTTAGAGCCAAACCCGAAGCAAAAACTAAAATAAAAGGGGTGAAAAAATACAGACATACAGGCAGATAAACAGACACACACAAACATCTTGCCTTATATATATATTATCGATTTTCTGCCCCATTTTTAGAACTGCAACCTTGAAACTTCTGAATATCGTTTCTTATGTCTTTGTCTATGAGTGTATCAAATTTGATTAAAATCGGACCCGATTATTTCGATTATCGATTTTCGATATTTATCGGGGGTACCTCGACACAAAACCTAGCTAAGAACACTCACAGACGCTTATAGTACAACTGTGTAAATTTTCAAGAAAATCGGTTCAGCCGTTTCGGAGTCTATAAGTAACGGGGACACTCACACGCACACAGACACAGACAAATTTCCATTTATAAATTAGTTTAGATTTGTCGAAGGTGACTTCTTTATACCGTCGGTCTGGGGAGGCGATGCCAACTATGGAAAAAGCTACAAATCCTGGGCGAGTGTTTGTGTATGCTGACCTTGTGGAAAAAAAATTGATCACTCTAGATTTTTCCTTTTTTTCTCCCAGAAACTGTAACTGAAGCCTGCTCTGCTTAGTTTTAGTGTAAATCGCAGAGTTGGACAAGCGTATTTAATTGGATCAACGGTTATGCTAGGAAACACTTAATAGGGGGCCATAAATGGAATATACATCATATTTTAAACAAATATTAATGTATACTCTATATGAATATGGATTGATGAACCAACAAATTTACAATACTTTTTTTTTGCTATAGACTTATATTTTCCTTCTAATAAAATAGAATATGTAATAATTGTTTACTTCATTATATATTGAGGTCCTGGTCATGACGATAAACTGACCCGGAGTGGTAGCACCTGTTAGGATCCATATTATGGGCAAATATTTAATCCACAAACTGAGATCAAAGCATTATATAAGTATAAAAATACACTTTTATAGAAATATACACATAAAAATAGACTTTTATTTTTAAAAAAAATATAGATTTTTTAAGAAAAAAATATTACCAACAATACATTTTTGAAGGAAAAATTAATACCATTACAAATTATTAAAGAAAAAAAAAGGTATTTTCTGCAAAACATATTTGAATACAAAACTAGAAGAGATTTTCAGTTTTTTAAAATAAAAAAGAATAACAACAAAATAAATTAATCAAAATCTGACTAAATCACCTTTTTTGGCATTAAATAACCCACAGCGGTTGATATGCCGTTAAACAAACTCAGACTCAAAACTGAAACTCATCATATATTGACAATGAGATAAGTGGTTTGTGCAGACACATATAAAGTCTTTGGGGTCATTTGCCAAAATTTAACTTTTTTGAGAATAAATATAAAAAGGGCAGCCCAAAATGCCAAATACAGGTCGGGGATACCAGAATCAAGCAGGTACAAAAATTTAAATACCTGGGAAGCTTTATAACAGAAGATGGAAAGTGCGACACAGAGATCCGAAGTGGAATTGTCATGGTGAAGGAAGCATTCCAGAAGTTGAGTAAAGAAACAGGACAATTTCGCTAGAAACAAGGAAGAGAGTACTGGATTGCTACGTGCTGTCCGTCCTTCAATATGGCAGTGAATGCTGGACAATACTATCATAGATGAAGGAAAAACTTGAAGCAACTGAAATGTGGTTCTACAGAAGGATGTTGCGAATATCATGGATCGAGCATGTGAGCAATAATGAGGTCTTGGAAATGATGGAAACAAAAAGGAAATTAATACTGAGCATGAGGAAGGAGGGCTTGGAGAATCTGATACTAACAGGCCAGATAGAGGGAAAAAGAGACGAGGGAAAGCAACGGATAACATATTTGAAGGACCTAATCAGGTGGATGACAGAACGAGGATTGCACGGTGTAACAGGAGAAGGCGTGCTCAGAGCCACCAGCGATAGGGAAACGTGGGAGGCCATGATCGCCTACGTCCTGAAAGGAACAGGGCACATAGAAGAGGAAGAATATTTTTACCAAAAATATAGCTGGTATTTTTTTTTAACAAAAATGTATTTATGCTAATATATTTTTCTTACAGGAAAGTATTGTTTATTTATTTATTTATTTATTTATTTATTTTTTTTTTTTAATAAGAAAATATATTGCAGCTATTTTTACTATAAATTCTTTTATACTTTCATTGTATTTTGACTACTGATTTGTTCATAACCGAGACTTTAAAAGATGCTACCACTCAGGGTCGGTGTGAACCTGGGAACAACAATTTAGAGGTGGTTCCACACTTCCGATTAAAAGCCTTGCTGCCTTGTAGTTTATCGTCATTCCCAGGACGATGAGGTAATGTGGTCGCTACAGCACTATGATTCACAATTCGATCTCTATTAAGTAATCAGAACAGATCAAATAAGAGAAACAACATATTCAGAAAGAAAATCATCCAACGGCCTATTTTATAATAAAAAAAAACAGAAGATTTATTCTGAGAAAGAAATCAGACATACATCTTCTATGATTGTTGATGGCTATAAAAGGTTTTTCTATTTACACCGGGTGGTAAATCGAAACCATATGCGCCTCTATACGGTCTAACAACATCTTCCGACAGGCAGAAAATAAAGTCTTAGGTATTGTGAGGAAGACAACCGTAGTTGTCTCCCCTACTTTTCTTTAAAACGAAATGGCCGAACCTCACTCATATGCCATCATCAGATTAATGAATAAACCGTCATTACATGCATAAATAATCGTCTGTTTTTCTTCACGGTTATATTTGCGGAATGGATTACTTTTTTTATTATCTGGTAAAAATATAAAGGATAGTTACCAAATTATTTTGGCATAAATTGTCTCATTCAGCTTTCAGCCAAAAAATAAACATTAATATTCAAAACAACTATTAACATAGTCTGGCACAGGGCCAAACCGTATAAAATTGTCAGAAGACATGATAGTCTAAAGATTCAGCTAATGTTAAGACTGTGTTATATCCTGGTATGAATTCTACTTCTTTTTAGGATATGTGGAGTTATAAATGTAGTGCGTTATAATGGATAACTGTTCGACTTGGAAAATCGGAGAGTTGTGGGGTTTGATACATTGACACCCACACACACACACACACACACACACACACGCATGGTCACTCGGCGTTCCACGTGATGACTGGTTCCCGCCAAAACGATGCTAATAAAAGCGGAAAACATCACGTGGTACAGCAGTTAGGATTTCGTCCCGGGACAAGAGCAAACATGTCTCCCTAACTCACACAAACACACGCGCGCTAATTGCGGGTAGCAATTAGTGGCGCAAATTTCTTTTATTTTTCTTCTCTGACATTAACACTATGCACATTAACTTTCATTCAAACAGGACTTTACATAAAATAACTTTCTACACATAAATTCACAATTTTCCCAACCTTCGTCAGTAGAAATTCACAGACTGCTACATTCGCATGTAAGTCTCTCTCTCTCTCTCTACTCAACGCACACACAGACACAGAACTTTGTCTTCTGTCTGACTTTCTTCATCAAGGATTTGAACTTTGAACTTTTTACGATAATCTTAAGAATTGTTACAAACCTTTCTTTCAGCTAGAGAAAAAACTTCATACATCTTATTTTGTTTCTACGAACAGACGAAGGGGAATGACTCTTTCCTTTTCACTTTCTTATGCATGCTCTCTCAACCCCATGTAACCTTTGTCAATACATTGTTTTTCTGGTTACTTTCGCCTTTTTGTTCTTTCTTAAATCCTGCTTCAAATCATGACCCCATGTTACGTCGAGTCGACTCATAAATCTAAATTAGTAAGTGGACGCTTCGTCCACTACAGAGTCGAATTCCAATTGAATTTATTACATTTATTTACACGCAAATATTCTTGGGATAGATATGAATCCCTCTTTTCTCACACTTATTGGTTGAATAGCAGAATAGTGTTTTATAGCTTTGGTTAGTAACTAGTCAACTGCAAAAACAGACAAAACCTACTGCGGTAAAATTTTGTTCCTAATCAGTTCTTAATCAAAAGAGATGTGATAATCAAACCAATATGTCTTTTCATTCTATTTCTAGGTTTTTTTTTTTAAATTCCGGTTCTAAAATTTTCTTTTTCTTTTTTTGTCTAAGTAATAATTAACCTATTAGGTTTACTAATAATTGAATTTATTTCCTAACAATATTAATTATTACGTTAGAAACTACTACAAAATTGTATATTTTGTTTCGGCGCTGAAATAACAATGTCTCATCAGGTAGTTAACAATGATGGTAATAAACACTTTTTATTTAGAATTTTTGATTTTATGAAAACAACACTTCCCTTTAATTTTTTAAGAAAAATTCCGTATAAGGATTTAATAAAGAAAAAAGAAGAAAGTTGAAAAAAAGAAAGGAGTAGAAAATACGATGAGAAGTTTAGAAAAGAAAAAAAAAAGAGGAAAGGCAAAGATACTAAAGAAATAGAAAGTGAAGTGAAAATATGTGAGAAAATGTTGAGAAGTGAAGAGCCAATGAAAAGAGCTAAAGAGAAATATTCAAAATTATAACGGAAATGGGTTGCGGACATGTATTAACACATAGTTACAATGGTACAAATCAGATCGTTTGGCATTTTTAAAAAATATGAAATTCCAACTACAAGAAGTATTATTCATAGAACGTAAAATAAAGCATATTTAAAAAGAGCAATAAAAAATGTAAATTCATTTTACCTAATATTATATATAAGAATAAAGATAAAATAAAATAAAAAGAAAGATAAAAAATAAAAATAAAAATGCAAAGAAATTGATGCAAGCTACATATATATATATATTTCTGAATATATTACATATATATATTTCTGAAAGGTTTTTTCTGTTGCTGAGGTGATGTGTCGTCCCCCATGGGGATCTTCATATCGAAATGGCCATTCAACATCTTTGAATTAATCCTTTTTTAATATATATATATATATATATATATATATATATATATATATATATATACAGCTTTCATCAATTTCTTTGCATATATATCTATATTATTTTTATTCTTTTTTATTCTTATTTATAAAATTGGGTAAACTAAATTTACTTATTTATATTGCTTTTTAAATATCTTTTATTTAACGTTCTATGAATAATATTTCGGTTCGTGATTGGGTTTTTATTGTTTTTGTTTTTTTTCCTTTTTGCAACAGATCTGAGTTGCAACATTGTATCCATGGTCAAATATCGGTCTGCAAACCATTTCCGTTCTAATTTTGAATTTTTCTCTCTAGCTGTAACTTAATTTAACTGTATCACTGTTGAATATCTTGTTTAATTCTGAGATTTTTTTTTTAATCGTATCACCCCGAGCAAGGCGGTAACGCCACTGATGTGCAGGTGGCTACGTAATAGTGAAAAGATCAGAAAAGAGAAAGCCGGAAACCACATCCTAAACAGGGAACAAGGGATGAGCCTCTTAACCTGTTTAATAGACATGGGTGGAGTGTGAACCGGGCGATAGATAGATCTATCTACTCCAATTAAGGAAGAGTTTGTTTATATATATATATATATATATATATATATATATATATATATATATATTGCAAAAGTTCGAGAAGCCGTGAACGTTTTGTTTAAAGTGTACATTTATTGTTACTGTTATTATTTATATTACTTGTTTTTTGCATAATATATTAAATGTCAATAATGTTATATGTGTCGCTATACGTGTTTCGATTTCAAGGTTGACTCTCTTCAAGCGAATAAAATTGTGTCTTTACATATCGAGATCCGCTTGTCTTTCTGACGGCCGAAAACACTGTGTTTATATAGATAAGTGGTCGATGAGCAAGTCATAAAATTCATATGCGTGCGTGTTTGTTATTTTTTTTCTTTCTTTTTTTTTTTTTTTTGTTGTTACTTTTTTTTTCAGACTCGCTCCTTAAATTTCTTCCGTTTTGGGAGTAATTCATATTTCGTTGGTCAGAAAAAAAATTTTACACTGATTTGCGAAATTTGATTTTGTCTTCATACTTCAAAATTGTTTTCAGCAATTTTGATTCAATTCTACTCTACGGGTCATCTATTTGTTTTTTGTTTGTTTTTTTTTTGTTTTTGGAATACTATTTTTTGCAATAGTTCGTGATTTTATTTTTATTTTTTAGCGAGTTTGAATTTAGTGTGTCTGTGTGTGTCTTAGGTTTTACATGTTGTTTTGTTGAGGAAAGGCTTGTATTTTTCTTATAAATATTTCTTCCTGCATCATGAGCTCGTCATAGTCTGCATTTTGGTAGATAATCATTACTCTGAATTTACCTCCCCTACTTTCGTGTAAACGCTGGAAAACTTACACTTTTTGTTTTTGGCTAGTTTAATGTTACTTCTGTGTAAAGCTAATCTTTTATTTAGGCCTTGTATGCCCCCCCCCCACGTACATTTTTGAGCATTCATCGCATTTTAGAGCATAAATTACGTTTTTAGAGTTGCAGCTAGGATTTGTTTTTATTTCGAATGTAGATAGGTTTTCGAACTTGAAGTGTTTTTTTTTCTATTATTATGTTGCTTACCCAACTTCTTTTTTTGTTGTATTATGTGACCCCCCGCGTTGTCTGTTGTTAGAATTTTGATGAGGTTAGTATGTTTTTTAAATTTTGGGATTGGCGTTTGCTTTTAATTATTTTAGTTATCTTTACGGTTTCTTTTATTTTATCATTTTTGTTGAGTAATTCTATTTGTTTTTTTTTTCTTTGTAAATAATTCTGGCTTGCTTTTGATGTGTGGAGAAGTTTTCTTCTTTATCGTGTACTTTTTTCTTTGCTTTTGTTTTTATTTCTCGAAGAGATTCTCATGATATTTCTTCTACCAAACCCTTGTTTATTAGTGGAATTGGTATCCTCTTATTTGTAGAGTTTTTCGGAGTTCCTCTAGGCGTATTTTACGAAGGGTTTTGTCAGCTATTATTGTACAAATTTGTCGTGCATAGGGGATGGATTTTAAACAAATTTTAGGGCTGTGATGCTCAAAATGGAGGTATTGTTGGGTATCAGTGGGTTTATGGTATATGTCTGTGATGATGTATTTGATTTTTGTTTTTATGAATATGTCTAGGAATGGCAATTCATTATAACTATATTCTAGTGTGAACGTAATTTTGGGGTGCAAGTTTTGGAGTAGATTGTGTAGTTTATTTATCAATCCTCATGTTGATCTCCAAAAGATAAAACAATCATCCAGATATCTTTTTGAGGATTTAGTGAATTATGTTTTCATGTCTTCCCCATATTTGTTTCCTATTTGATTGTATAGGTTTTCTTCCAGATATGCTAGTGTGAGTGTTGCATATATCGGCGCCAATTTTTGCCCTCATCGCAGTAACTATTGTTTGAATATAATTTTTATTGGTAAATTGGAATGAATTTTCATCTAAAATTATTTCTATACTGTGTATTATATATATATGGAAATGTTGTTAACACACACAGACAGACACACACACACACACACACACAAACACACACACAGTGTGATATATATATATATATATATATATATATATATATATATATATAAATTAAAAAAAGGATTAATTCAAGGATGTTGAATGACCATTTCGATATGAAAATCACCGCGGGGGATAACACATCACCTCAGCAACAGAAAAATCCTTTCAGAAACTGGAGAAAAATCAGTCTAATTTTCTTTCCTAAATAGATTTGCAAAGAAATTAAAAAAGAAAATAAAAAAGAAAAAGAAAAAGAAAAAAAAGAAAAAGATAAAACAAAATAAAATCAAATAAACAAGAAAAGAAAAAATTGACATATATATATATATATATATATATATATATATATATAGTTGTGGATATGAGTAGTAACCCCTCGTTAAACAAATACATCGTTAAACAAACTGAAAATATATTTCTGTTTATTCAATTTTATTATGATTTTCCAGCATCATTATGTGTTTTTTAATTTATGTATTTAATGAATAAAAAATTATTTAAAAAATTGCTGATGTCACGTGCTTTTAGTCCTTTTCTAGGATGCTTGTTTTACTGTCATAACGAAGGCTGCTTAAGTGCTGTTCTACATGTTATAAAAGTCACTGAAAGGATACGTCTTCGTTATTTTCAAATATGAACAATCCATATTTTAATAAAAATTCTAAAAATTAAAATTTTATAATTATTTACAGACATAAGTATTTTAAAATTCAAAAATGTAAAATTTAGCTTTCCCACATCCGCAACAATTTCCCTCGCTACACAATTTTAATCGACTTCCGCGTTTATATCTATCACTGCCATTTACACACATATTAGTATAAAAAGTACTGCGATGAACGACGAAATCTCTTTTTGAAAACGAATCTCTTTACACATAATTTTTCCTCGTTGTCATTCAATAAAGTAACTCTCTTCTAATGTACATTATTCATGTTCTCCTACACACACATCATATATATATATTAAATCTAAAAAGAATGAGCAAATGGGTTTTTTCTTTTTGTTTTAGATCGTTGCAGATGAAGCGAGAATTTTTTTGCTGAAATGGCCATTTAACGAAAATCAATTTCGGAACTTTTTTACTTACTTTATATATATATATATATATATATATATATTTGTTTTCGTAAATTATGTAAAAAGTGTTCAATGAAATTCATCCTTGATAATGTCTAAAAGTATAGCCGAAAGCACTTTGAGAAAAGAAAAATATTTAAAATGAAAAATATTAAACAATTCTACAATATAATTGTATTGAACACTTCTTAATACAACTGTGCACTGATCTAATTTGATTACGACAAAAATCTAATTCTCTCTCTCTCTCTCTCTCTCTCTCTCTCTCTCTCTCTCTCTCTTTCTTTCTCTCCTTTGCTTGTCTAACAAACTGTTTTAATTTTTTATTTCAAATACTGGATAAATTCAGAGATGCGTATATTGATTAACTTTTGTGAAGGTGAGATGAGCTATACAAACAGTTTAAAATGTTTGTATCCATTATTATAACCGTAAATGATCCGGTCAAAGGCTTGATCGTGATGAGTCCCCCAAACATTTTTCAAAGCCAAAGTTATATCGGCAAAAGATTATGATGACAGGTAGTTTGCAATTGGTGTTATCCACTACAGCTTTCTAGAAAAGTCCTGCCTCAGTAAGAAATCTGCCAAGGCGGACAAAGATAACCTCACTGCTGATCTCGAGAAGGACCTCCAATCTGTGTTGGACTGGTGTAAGAAATGAATCGTAAACTTCAATGCTTCCAAAACAAAGCTGCTATCTGTCAACCACTAGACAGTCCTTCCTCCCCCACCATCAGCATGGATCAAGATAGTCTCCCTGAATGAAATACACTGCGCCTCCTTGGCCTCATTCACTCTACCGACCTCAAGTGGAACGATTACATTGAATCAGTAACCAAATCTGGCGCTATGATGGTTAGGTCACTAAGTCATGCCAGAAATTTTTCTCGCTTGATTTCGTCTTGCACATATACAAATCAACCATCTGCCCATGCATTGAATATTGTTGTCATATCCGATTGGGATCTCCTGCTATTCTTCTCGGGGTCTTCGACATGATCCAGAGAAGAATCTGCAATGTAATCGATTTCGACCTGGCAGCTCGACTCCAGCCTCTTTTTTTATGGCTTTTGCTACGACGAGCTTAGCTCAGTGGTGCCCACTCTACAAGAATTTACTCGAGAAACCAGACTGGCAATAAGGTCCCTTTTACAATTAAAACCACCAAATGCAGCACACTTCTACTTTAACAGTTCCTTTTCTCGCACTTCCCCCCTGAGGAACTTTCTTGCGTGTACTTGCTTCCCTGATTGCTACAGAGTTTAAATGCAATGTCAGTTGCCATCTCTTATCCTCTTGATTCCCATCATTCTGTTATCTTTTCGCCAACAGCCCTGTATCTTTTCAGTCTACTCTCGCAACTCTCTTCACATCAATATTCCATACTTCTCTTGCCCTTTCTCTGACACTCACCGCCGTAACCGGTTCCTCTTTCTCTTCTCTCACCTCCTATCTAACCTTTCACTCTGCTCTTATATAGTCCCCTTCGTAACGGTGGATTTACTGCCTTGCTTGAGGTGAAAGGATTAAAAAAGAAATAAGGTCTATTATCAGTTTTAAGCGGTTTATTTGAGTGTGAAGCACACATAACATTCTCATTCTCGACAAGTAGGTTGCGTATCAAGGTTGGTACAAACTCATGATGATTTCGATATGTCTGTATGGTTTCTTGGTCAGAGTGATGCAGATATATATTGCAAGAGGAAGAAGACCCAATTTTACAATTCAGTCAGTCTCTAACAAAGGGGATATAACCTTGGTGATTCATTCATGACTTTATAGTCGTAATTAACTCTGGTTGGCATATCAAATAGACTACACGAATAAGATGATGATTTTCTAAGCGTATCTTTGATGTGGTACAAGATCCTATGATGGGGCTCTTAGTAAGGACCAAACTCTTAGTCTTTTTTTTTTTTCATAAGCTTTTCACCCCGAGCAAGGCATGTCACTGCCACTACTGCGCAGGGGCTACATAGAGTGGAGAAAGGATGATTAAATATAGAAAATGTCAGAGGGTGGGTGATAGGCGGGTAAGGATACAGACAATGAGGGTTGGGTAGATGAGAGTGTTCTGAGAATAATTGGGAATTAGTGTGATAGGAGGTGTCTATTGACCCTACATTTAAACACCTGGAGATTGTAGCTGTCGGGAAAGCAGACTTGTGGAAGGGAGTTCCACAGGCGGGAAGCGCGAGAAAAGAAGCTGTTGGAGTAGAATTTACGGTTACATCTTATTTGTTTAACTGTAAAAGGGTGGGACCTAGTTGCTAATCTAGTATCTCGTGTAAATTCATGCTTAGGCGGTACCAGAGATCTAAGCTCATCGGAGTAGAAGCCATAAAAGTACTTGTAGAAGAGGCACAGGGAAGCCACATCACGCCGGTGAGAGAGTGGTTGCAGCCGGTCTGCCAAGTCAGTATCAACCACGTTACAGATCCTACTTTGTATTTTGTCAAGAAGCCCAAGGAGAGCAGCAGGGGCACCCGACCAGATGTGGCAGCAATATTCTATACACGGGCGGATGGTAGATTTGTATACCTGCCAACTTGGGATCTAATGGTGTCGGGGTCTGAATTGATCTAGCGAGATCAGCTTGCTAAACATTACACAATGTCGAGGGCTACAAATGATTATTTAAGCATAGCTTAAATATGGCACAAGACCGAAAGTATAGGGCACCTTGTGAGGATAGAACTCAGTCAGTCAGCTAAGTGATACACGCTTGGGGGATCATGTCTCGAAAGAGACATGGCTGACTGGGCAGAAGATTAACCCGCAGTAGGTTGCCATTACTTTCTAAGTCGACTGGTTGCCTGCCAAGACAAGAAAATCCAGTCTGTCCTGTTTTTAACCCATAACTGGAGGGACGAATTAATACCTTTTCAAAGGGTATTTGCGCGTAAGTGAATGCAGGGCATTCAGATGGAATTCGAAATTGGCTCCTCGATTTCTTGTTCCTAGACGATAGCCACTGCACCACAACGCACATCTCAGTCGTAATTGATTTAGACAACTTTGATGAGGTAGACTGCCGACACGACAGGGTAAAGATTAAATGAACCATTGAAAAGATCTTTTGCAAATCAACAACAGAGGCAAGTGGATACAATTTTACATGTTTTGTTCTAGAAGATTGCTTTTGCATATTATTTTGTTTAGCTTTTAGAAGGCCTCTTTCTATATCACAATGCTGCTTCGGGTTTGCGTGTCACGTATGTGCCAGTTATAGCACTCCCCAGAGATTGAAATTTATGTATTTGCTTGATTCTGAATTGTAGCTCCAGTTCTAGACATTATCATTTGTTAACGCACACGTGACCAGGACAATTGAAGAACAAGTTTATATGGTTAATTTTTCTCCAAAATCTGACCTTGTAACTCAAGTAGTAAGTAGTTAACTTTTTGAACGTGTTCGATCCTGACATCTCACATCTTTGTCTCGAATCTTGTGCTCTCTGTCTCTCGCGCGCGGTTTCACACTTTCTCTTTCTCTCTCTCTCTCTTTCTCATACTCTTTCTGTCTATCACATATACTCTCTCTCGTTCTCACTCTCTCTCTTTCTCACACTCTTTCTATCACACTCTCCCTCACTATCTCTCTATTACTCACTCGTCCACACTCTCTCTTACTCACGCTCTCTCTCTCTATCACAATTTCTCTCTCATTCTCGTTCTCACGCGCTCTCTCTATATCTTACTTTCTCTTTCTATCACCCACTCTCTTTTTCTCATTCTCTCTCTTTCTCACATACTATCACACTCTTCATCACTATCTCTCTATCACTCACTCACTCGCTCACGCTCTCTCTCTCTTACTCACATTCTCTCTCTATCACACTTTCTATCGTTCTCACGCGCTCTCTCTATATCTTACTTTCTCTTTCTATCATCCTCTCTCTTTCTCATACTCTTTCTGTCTATCACATATACTCTCTCTCGTTCTCACTTTCTCTCTCTTTTTCACTCATTCTATCACACTCTCCCCCACTATCTCTCTATCACTCACTCGCTCACTCTCTTTCTCTTACTCGCGCTCTCTCTCTCTATCACGCTTTCTCTCTCTCTCTCACTCTCTCTCTCGTTCTCATGCGCTCTCTCTATATCTTACTTTATTTATCACCCTCTCTCTCTCTTTCTTACGCTCTTTTTCATTTTTTCTCTCCCTCACTAACGACACTTTACAATCGAGGTTTCGTCATTTTTTCTTTTGCATTCTTTTACTGCATTGTCTTGGAGATTCTACTGTTTTCTTGTTGTGCCTGTCATCAATATTGTATCATTTTTCGTATTTTATGGTACCTCGATTGTGTCTGCCTGCAATAAATCCTGGTGGGACTTCTAGTTCTCTTACGATCATCTGGCTGTATAAGATTGATAAACTCGATGAGAAGAAGCATCTTTGTCTTACGCCTCTTTGGAATTGACGTGCTGCAATGGTTAGCGAAGGGCACCTCGGCGTGGTGTAATGGTTAGCAAGATCTTCTCGCTGAGTAGTGAATTCGATCCTCACTGGGTACCTCCTACTTTCGGCCGTGTGTCACGTCTAAGCTACGCTTAGAAAATCACCTTCCTCCAGGTTTTGGAGTTGGGCGCAGGGCTAACAACCCTGCCCCGTAAAAAAACAGTTTGTTAGGGAAATAGCAAAAGCGCTGCCCTGCACATCATTGGGTGTAACGGAAATGTTTATTATTTTTATTAATGGTTAGCGAGCTTGTCTCGGTAGATTTGAGCAGTGTGTTCGATTTCAATCCTCACTGAGTCTCGTGACAAATCTAAGCTGCGTTTAGAAAATCACCTCTTTGTAATTTTTGTGTACTTGCTACATTTGTTTTCTACCCTAATGCAGACACTTTGTTTCTCTCTCTCTCTCTCTCTCTCTCTCTCTCTCTCTCTCTCTCTCTCTCTCTCTCTCTCTCTTTCTTTCTTTCTTTCTCTCTCTTTCTCTCTCTCTCTCTCTCTTTCTCATTCTTTCTCTTTCTCTCTCTCTTTCTCTTTCACTCTCTCTCTTTCTCTCTCTCTTTCTCTTTCTCTCTCTCTCTTTCTCTCTCTGTGTGTGCGGGGGGGGGGGGGTTATTATGGCAGAGTCTTACCAGATGTGTGGACGATTCGAATTATCTTGTGGCATTTTAGGATATTAATGCTACAGCTTCCTGGAACGGAATTTGTTAACTGCTTGATCTTCTAAAACTAAATAAAAGTTTATAAATAACCCCAAGGTCACAAACACGCAGCAATCATATATGTATTTAAAGGCAGTGAATTACGGTCTAAAATCTTTCCAGTAATTGACATGATGTAAAGTCACGTGATCATGTTTAGTCTAGAACAGTGACCGAAAAGGAAAGAAAGCAGAATTGTGTAGAACTTCATTTTAGCTTCTTTTTTTTTTGGCTCGTTTTTTTTATTTCTTCGTCCATACGATTAATTTTTTTTCTTACTTTTATATTGAAACTTTCTATATTTGTACGAATTTTTTTTCGTTTCTTCTCTTTTTAAATTTTTTCTTGAACAAATATTTTACTTTTATTTTTCGATTAAAAAATACGAGTTTTTAGCGAAATTCCTCTGACATTTTATATTTTTTATTCCAAATTTTCACTTTTTTAATTTTTTTTCCTCTTTCACTTGTTTTTTAAATTCTTACGCCAGTCAGATGGAATTTATTCAAAAATAACTCAGTTAAAATCAATTTATAGAGAAGCACAAAATAAATAAATAAATTATGATAGGAAAAAAGTTCTAAAAAAAAAACAAACAAACTAATTTTATGAAATATATATTAAAAATAATTTTAAAAATGCCAAAAGTTATACAGGGATGATGTTTATTCTCAAGCAAAAACAATTTTTAAAAGGCAAACTGTTTCTTGGTGTGGGTCTATTTCAAACATTTTACACTTGAGAAGGCAGACAATACAAACTAACCCCAAACTACTTGCGTGAGTTGGGGGCGCTGCAGGGGGCACGGCACTCCACTTAGCGATTGTAACGTCACACTAACCGTCCCTTCGAGTGATCACATCATCAATAACTTGAGCATT